>CAIGRK010381703.1:0-17108 GCA_903798315.1 Fraxinus greggii | reverse complement strand
CTCCAAGGCAATGGTATAAAAAAAAATTGATAATTTTGTACTTGGACTTAGTTTTAAGAGAAGTAACTTTAATACATATCTTTATTGTAGAGGAAATGGTGGAGCAAATTCTCTTTATCTACTCTTTTATGTGGATGACATGTTGTTGGCAAGTCATGACATAAAAGAGATAGAAGAAATAAAAGATAAACTAAAATTAGAATTTGAAATGAAGGACTTAGGTCCTGTTAAAAAGATTTTAGGTATTGAAGTTAAGAGAAATAGGAGAGAAGGCACATTAAGTCTTATCCAGAATTCATACATTCTGAAATTGCTAAATAAATTTGCCATGACTGATTCCAGAAGTGTAAGCTTACCTTTGGCTAATCACTTTAAGCTTTCAAGTGAATAATGTCCTAAATCTGAAGAAGAATTTAAAGGAATAGCAAGAGTGCCATATTCTAATGCAGTTGGATATGTCATATACCTTATGGCCTGCCCCAAACTAGATTTGGCATATNAAACTAAAATTAGAATTTGAAATGAAGGACTTAGGTCCTGTTAAAAAGATTTTAGGTATTGAAGTTAAGAGAAATAGGAGAGAAGGCACATTAAGTCTTATCCAGAATTCATACATTCTGAAATTGCTAAATAAATTTGCCATGACTGATTCCAGAAGTGTAAGCTTACCTTTGGCTAATCACTTTAAGCTTTCAAGTGAATAATGTCCTAAATCTGAAGAAGAATTTAAAGGAATAGCAAGAGTGCCATATTCTAATGCAGTTGGATATGTCATATACCTTATGGCCTGCCCCAAACTAGATTTGGCATATTCTATTAGTGTTTTGAGTTGATACATGTCAAATCCTGGTGAAACTAATTGGGAAGCCATGAAATGGCTTCTTAGATACATTAAGGGTACCTCTGATTTAGGAATACAGTTTGGGAAACAAGCTGAAGGTTTGGTTTTGAAAAGATTTACTGATTCAGATTATGCTGGTGATAAGGATAACATGAAGTCTACTTCAGCCTATATGTATACTCTATGCAATTCCTGTATAAGCTGGAAATCCCAGCTTTAAAAGATTGTTGCATTATCATCCATTGAGACAAAATACATAGCTATCACAGATGCCATTAAAGAAAGAATTTGGTTAAAAGGGTTATTAAATAAATTTGGTTTTGGTAAAGAAGTTGTTCTTTATTCAGATAGTCAACCTACCATTTATTTAAGCAAAAATTATGTATTGCATAACAGATCTAAACATGTTGATGTTAGATTTCACTTTATAAGGGATATAGTTTCACAAGGGGTTGTAAAACTTGAAAAGATTAATACTAATTATAACCCTTGCTGATATAGGTACCAATGTGTTGCCACTAAACAAATTTCTGGACTGCTTAACTTTGCTGAGCATTACTGCTGTTGATTTGAGGATCTGGTAAGAAGTGCTGATGATGTTAAAAATGGGGAATGACTAATGGTGTAGTGAATCATTGTCCCAAGGTGGAGAATGAAATGATTGGCACAATGATGCTATTAACCCGCTGACTGGAAATTGCTGACCAATTAATTGATTAATTGTTTTTTCAAATATGGTGCAAAATCGTGTTTTAAAGTAAAAACTATGTTTCTACCTAAAATGAATGGATGCTCCCGATGTCGCCAAGTGTAAGCCCCACAACTATTGGTTGGAGACCTTTTGGTGAATCATTTATATACCGTTCTAGGGTTGGAACTATATATTGGCTTATGATATTTCTCTCTCTCTCTCTCTCTCTCTCTCTGACAGCACCGTTTTGAGTTCAATCTCTCCTTCTTCTCTGCAAATCAAAATTCTCTTTTGATTTGTTGTTACTCTCTCAATATTGTAATCTTGGGTGATTTCTATGTGTGCAGAGAGTTGAGTTCTTGTGTGAACGTTTGATTGTTGAGGGAAGATTGAAAATAGTGTGATCTTTAGTGGTTACTATCTGAGTGTCAAAAATCTTGTCATTCTTACCTTGGTAGTGTTTCATTTGAACGGTGGTTGTTTCAGTGACTGAGGCACTGGTGTATATTGGGTTATTGCCTTAGGGCAACGATTAATGTATCTTCCCCTTTTTACAGTCTTTTGTTCGGTTCTTATTCATACATATTTTGTTAATCTTGAGCTAATTTGTTGAACCTCCTTTTAACAATTTTTTTAATGATCGTGCAGTAATTCTCTTAAGAGTAGTACAAATCTAGTTATTGAATGTGGTGGTGATGTTGGGGATTAAAATGGTGTGGTGGAGATGGAATGTAGTTGGAGATTGTGGACGAGGTGGAGTTTAACCGAAGATGGTGGGTTTTTAGTGGTTGCGCTGTGGAAATGGAGAATACGGTGGTGGTGGTGTCCTTTTCTACAGGTGGAGTTGTCGGCAATGGAAATTCTTTTTATGGTGTTGGCAGTAGTTGTGTAACAATGAATGTTACAAGCAGCGGGACCGGGGCGATGTTGGTGTGACACTGAATGTTAGGTAGTGACGACAGCTACAGAAAGATGGAAATAGCCGACAAAATCAATGAAATACAATAATATAATGGTGAAATGTGTATAAAATGATATTAGACACTGTAACACACTTTGTTGATCGCGTTAATCGACGCTGCTCAATCATGCAATCAGATATGATTATTGTTTCACCACCGAAAAGTCCAACGACAGTGAGACAGTGATATGAGAACGGGATTGTTCCTGCAAGTTTGGTGAAGACAGGACCTGCGATGCAATTCTGGGACTTTGGGCTTCTAGTGCAATATTTTGAAAAGTTGCAATTTTGTTCCTCTCTAAAATCTAGATTTCAAAATTAGGTTTAAAATTGTTTTGACCGTTTTTTTTTTTACTAATTCGATGGTTTTATTAGAATTGGGGATTTTGATCAGAATAGACTCTGACCAAAGTTTTGGAATTGTGTCAATTTACGGTTAAAATTGAATTTATCTTAAAATTTCGTGTTTTTAATATCAATTTAGTTTAAAAAAATAATAAAATAATCCTATTTTCTACTCATTTTCAACCAAATTTTTTTCAATAAAATAATATTTTTCATTACATCAATAACTTTTCTTTCTTTTTCAACCACACATTCTCCATTAATCTACTATTCCAGAATATATTCTTCCAAAATAATGTGACTCAAACACACCCTTAGGACGTGTTCTGTAGATATTAAAAGCCAATTAAAATTAAAAATATGGCAGTTATTGGATTCCTCATCTAATAAAAGTAAAAAATAACGACTAGTTTTTCAATTTTAATCCGATTTTAATCTCTACCGAACACCCCCTTAATATAATCAAAATTAGGAATTTTGAACTAAATCTTGATCGAAATTGGAAATTTTCGATTTTAAACCGATTCTTGACTTAAATTGACTTCAAGATTAGAATTTCAAATTTGATCACAATTAGAATTTTGACTTTAATCTATGTTTTGATCTAATTTGGAATTTTAACTTTAAATTTGAAATGAATTGGCATGATTTAATTTGGATTAAATCTATAGGAGCCCATGACATTTATCTAGCGAATGATTATGAAGTTGACCTATGTGACTGGTTTGAATAGTTGATTTATTTATTCATGCCTTAATTAATTATGAGACCTTTGTGCCCATTTTATTAATTATTGACATGTGAACTCGTTCATGTAATTATAGGCCTATGTGTTCATTTTATTAATATTTTTATCTATGAATTTATTAATTACATGCTCGCGTGTCCATTTATTTTCAGCCTACATGTAATTGATACAGAATGTAGGTCACAACGAATATGTGTTGCAAAAGCAAGAAATTGAGATCATTGTATCGGAGCATTCTCACAATTTGAATACGGAAAATGTCACATTCGAAGAGAACGATTCCATTTTGACCGTTTGATTGTAACGTGAAAATAGAAATCGAATTTCAAGGTACAATCATTTTAAATTGTATTTTCTTTGTTTTAATGGAAAATAAATTTCTATGAATTTGGATGGTTTGTTTCCACGTTTACCTAATCAAATGACCCTTATTGTATGTTACAAATATAAGTCACTTTTGAAGGACAAAAAGAGTTATTTTTTTTCTTACAAAATAGTAATTTGGAAATTTTAAACTGGGCACATCCTGCAGGCGGCACATAGAATAAAAACTCAGATGACAGAAGAACAGTATACACGTAGCAATTACAAGCAAATACAGACAAAGAGCTGAGGTGGGTCCCATTGCACACCTCGATTTTCGACTTTAACGAAGCCTAGTGGATAAGGCTTTCCAGGTTCTGATCTGCTGTACCAACTCCTTTTTATTTGTCCTATATGCTTTGCCGCTTGACTACAAAGCACTCGATAAAATTACTGAAATAGCCCCCATCAATTTCCAATACTTATCTACATTAATTAATGAAGATTTTCAATAGTAAAACATAAATAAGAGAAATGTTAGTTCGTTTGAGCCACATTATTATAGAACGAGAATGAAAAATATAGTCGTTATTGAATCTCACATAAAAAATAAAAATTCAAAATTGATGAATTTATGTGATGAATAACGATCATATTTTTCATTTTTATGGATGAAAAATGAGAAACAAACAGGGGAACAAGCATTCATTAAATGTTGGACACAAAATGAAGTTAAATCGACCAATATGGTATTGCTACCTCATCATCTTTAATTCTTCTGAAATTTTTATCTGTATAAACCGCTTTATTTCATAAATAATGATACATGACTAATGCAACTATAAATTTGATGAAGAGTATATTCCTAATTTATGATGAACATTGACGACATGCTTAACATGCAAATTGGACGGAAAGTTATGTTTCCAATGAAGACCGGTGGACTAGATTCTTCTCATCAATCGCCATTTGAAAGACATTCAATGTTAAAATTGATATAAAAATAATAATCGATATAAATGGCGAAAGAGTTTCAGAATAATCGTTGATTCTTGATTTGAAATAGCTAATAAACTGACAGCTTCCATTAAACGGTTTTGGTTACAACGTGTAAAAGTAGAATTATATTTTTACAATCACACTCCACGATTAACATGTTTGAGTAAAGTGTGAAAAAAACTTATTGGTTCCCTCACGTCTCAAATTTAGAATATATTAATTAAATATTAACTTCAACCGCTACTAAAAATCGTTATGATTATATAATTACAAAAACGATAGAAATAAAGTTAAGGTTTGCATTTAATTATTAAATATAATAAAAAATTGGATTATCCATAGTGAGATGGAATTTTTAATAATGTTGTGCACTTAAGCAGGCTATAAATATTATTTTAACTTTGAAATAATTGAAAACCTTATCTACATTGGACTATTTTTGCCAGCTATTAGCTATGCTCCTTTGTTTATTTAATCAAAGCAATTATTCATAATTAATTAATACTAATTATCTTCATAGGTGGGGAAATTTCAATCTTGGTCCCTTAACTTGTAAGTTTATTTCATGTGGATAACAAAACTTGTAATTTTATTTCAATTTAGTCATTGTATCTATATCCATTATCGAACCCGACAGGACTTCTAACTTGCACGATATCACTCATTTCCCAACTTATATTTTTTGTCGAGACAACATTGTTGGATACTCAATTATGCAGATATCACATATTTTTTTTATGGCAATTAAAGTGTATATGCGTACTTATTTTGTTAGTCAGGTCGTAAATTTCACCGATCAAACTGTGAATTATGCTAATCGAGTCCCAAAATTTATCGATATTGATAATCTGGTGGACATACAAGTTGAAATTTTTGGGTTTTTTGTTTTTTGTTTTTTTTTTTTATGTCTACAACATTTATCGCAAGTAAACTCCAAAGAGAATAAAATAATACTGCGGTGAACAGTGTAAACAACAAGCTTTGAGGCAGCTCCACTGATCCATTCCACTCGCATAAATATAAGCTCTCACTTCCCTTGAACGTGTTCTCTTCTTTTCCTATGTTAGGGTTTTGAGGGATTTTCAATTTCGTGAGTTGGAAGTGTCAAAAACTGGTAATTTTCCTCAGTTGTTTCTTGAATTCTAGCACTGTCCGTTACTTGCTATATTATTTTCTGTAATATGATTATGTAGGTTGTTTCTGCATTGTTCTTACCGGTGGGATTTATCTACTGTTTGTCTTTTGATTTTTCAAAAAAGCAGTTTTATCACGTATCTTAATTGTGATCTGAATTTATTCTATTCCTTTTTTATTCTCTGTTCTTTGACATGAAATTTGATGTATTATGAACCCTATGATTGGATTCACTTGTCAAAGTCAAATCTCGCGAGTAATTTTTATCACCCTTTTTGTTCTACATCTTGTTAGGCGCAATTTTATCCTTATTTCTTGCTGCAATAGTAGAGTTGTTATTAGACCTTGAGAGCTTCGAGTGTTTTGGTTATTTTATTTATTAGTTTTTTGTTCTATTTTTGGAAATTCTCATAGAAAATTGAGGTTTTGGGATGTTGAGTTTGGTTCAGTTAGCTGTTGTGGGAAAGCAAAAATAAGAAGGGGTAAAAAGTGTGGAAAATGATGTCTAGATCATATTCAAACCTCTTGGATATTGCATCCGGTGAGAACCAGACATCGTTCACCCGGATGAGTGTGAACCGGCGGATCCCTCGTATCATGACGGTTTCGGGTATAATGTCTGATATTGATGATGATTCCTTGGGGAGTGTGTACTCTGATCCATCGTCTTCTTCGATTCAAAGGGATAGGATTATTGTTGTAGCAAACCAGCTGCCCGTAAAGGTGCATAGGAAAACTGATCACAGTAAAGGGTGGATGTTTAGTTGGGATGAAGATTCACTTCTTCTCCAGCTGAAAGATGGCCTTGGGGGTGAAGACATTGAATTTTTTTATGTTGGCTGTCTTAAGGAAGATATTCACCCATCTGAGCAAGACGAGGTGTCTCAGATACTCTTGGAGACATTTAAGTGTGTTCCAACTTTTGTCCCTCTAGATCTGTTTAGCAAGTATTACCATGGGTTTTGTAAGCAACATTTATGGCCATTGTTTCACTATATGTTGCCTCTGTCGCCAGATCTTGGTGGTAGGTTCAATCGCTCCTTGTGGCAGGCGTATGTGTCAGTTAATAAGATTTTTGCGGACAGGATCATGGAAGTGATTAACCCGGAAGATGATTTTGTGTGGGTTCACGATTATCATTTAATGGTCCTGCCTACTTTCTTGAGGAAGAGGTTTAATAAAGTGAAGCTTGGGTTTTTCCTGCACAGTCCATTCCCGTCTTCTGAAATTTACAAGACTTTGCCAATAAGGGAAGAGCTTTTGCGAGCTTTATTGAATTCTGATTTGATTGGGTTTCATACTTTTGATTACGCCAGACATTTTCTCTCCTGTTGCAGTCGGATGCTAGGTGTGTCGTACGAGTCAAAAAGAGGTTATATAGGCCTTGAGTATTATGGTCGGACCGTAAGCATTAAAATTCTTCCTGTTGGCATTCATATGGGGCAACTTCAATCAGTCTTGAGCCTTCCAGAGACGGGGGCAAAAGTTTCTGAGCTCATCAAGCAGTTCTCGGCACGGGGGAGGACAATGTTACTTGGGGTCGATGACATGGACATATTTAAGGGCATCAGTTTGAAGTTATTAGCAATGGAACAGATGTTATTGCAGCACCCTGAGAAACAGGGAAAGGTTGTTCTCGTGCAAATAGCCAATCCTGCTAGGGGCAAAGGGAAAGATGTGAAAGAAGTTCAGGACGAGACATATGCTACGGTGAAGCGAATAAATGAGACTTTTGGAGAACCGGGATATGATCCAGTCATATTAATTGATCGACCTTTGGAATTTTACGAGAGAGTTGCATACTACGTTGTTGCTGAGTGTTGTCTGGTTACTGCAGTTAGAGATGGAATGAATCTCATACCATATGAGTACATAATTAGTCGACAGGGAAATGAGAAATTGGACAAAGTTTTGGGCTTGGAACCATCCATTCCTAAAAAGAGCATGTTGGTTGTATCTGAGTTCATTGGGTGTTCTCCGTCTCTAAGCGGAGCAATTCGAGTTAATCCGTGGAATATTGACGCAGTGGCAGAGGCAATGGAGTGTGCTCATGTGATGGCTGAACAGGAAAAACAATTAAGACATGAAAAACATTACAAGTATGTCAGTACCCATGATGTGGCATACTGGGCTCGTAGTTTCTTGCAAGATTTGGAAAGGACGTGCAAGGATCATATGCGCCGCAGATGCTGGGGTATTGGATTCGGCTTAAGCTTTAGGGTTGTTTCACTTGATCTTAATTTCAGGAAGCTGGCAATGGAGCACATAGTTTCGGCTTATAAAAGGACTACTACCAGGGCTATTCTTCTAGACTATGATGGGACGTTAATGCCTCAAAATTCAATAGACAAGAAGCCGAGCTCCAAAACCCTTGAAACGTTGGATATTTTATGTAGAGATGAAAACAATATGGTTTTCATCGTCAGTGCCAGAACCCGAGCCGAATTAGCCGAATGGTTCTCGTCTTGTGAGAAGCTGGGAATTGCAGCAGAGCATGGCTATTTCTTAAGGTATGCAAATCACATTTTTAGGGCATGTTTAGTATGTAGTATTGGATAGGATTCAACACTACAATGAGCAAAATATTAACTTCTTTTTATTGTTCTGTATTTTGTTGTTTAGTCCACGTTGCCAAACTTGCCATCATGGTTTTTATATAAATCTTAATTTATGTGATACACCTCACACGAGTCTGATATCGAAATCCTTTTTCCTGTGGCAGGACAAAGAGAGATGAAGAATGGGAAACATGCGTGCCTGCTGCAGAATGCAGTTGGAAGCAGATTGCTGAGCCGGTGATGAAACATTACACTGATGCTACCGATGGATCAGTGATAGAAGTCAAGGAAACTGCAATGGTTTGGTGTTACGAGGATGCAGATCCCGATTTTGGATCTTGTCAAGCTAAAGAACTTCTTGATCATCTTGAGACTGTGCTCGCCAATGAACCTGTCACAGTCAAAAGTGGGCAGAATATTGTTGAAGTTAAGCCACAGGTATGTGATGATGTGTTTCGATAATATAATTTTCTCATAAAATCTTGTTGTAATAGTCATACATAAATACCAATAAACATGAGGCCAAAATATATTGCATTTGTACTAGATTTGGTTGTATTAGAGCAAAATATAGGAGGAAAGAAATCTCTGTTAGGCAAAATTAATCAGAATTATGATATTGCCATCTCTATTTGGTTTATAAGACGTGCAATCTTTCATACAAATATTTATTATAATTTAAGTAGTTTAGTTTATTTATGTAATGCACACTAGTTCGTATATCCTGGCCTAAACATCTTCTCTGGCTTATAGAGGTTACTTATCTTGAAGCATTTTCTTAGGTGTACAAGAACAAGAACGACTTTACTCTGGTGCCCAATTATTGACTAATTGCTTGGCAAAGTAATCATAAAATATTCAACCTTTTACCCATAGAAGCTGTTGCTCAATTTAGCTATATCCTTTGTCGAACCACCTAATCTCAAAACTTAAGCTATTAGATTTGACCAAATCTATGTAGTTTAAATATTGTTATTAACACGCCTCACGTGTAGGCGGGATTTTTTCCCCATCAAAGCCTAACTTGTGCACAATTCATTTAAATGGGTGGTGACAAAACTTGAACACAGGAACTTTGCATGTTCTAATACTATGTTGGACCATTTAATTTAAATGCTTAAGCTGTTAGATTGGGTCAAGTCAAATGTATATCATTTAAACATTGTCTTCAATTTCCTTTCATTCTTTACCCTGCATTAAAATGGGGAAGCAAAGGCAAAAGCTTATAATGATTATGACAAATATATTGTTTATGGCATGAGCTCAGGTTAATTTATTTGATCGTTGTATGCCGTATTGGCATGTTTGGCAAGGGGAATTGGATAGTGTGGGATAATATTAAGGAAGAAAAATTAAAATCTTGTTCATGTACTATTTAGTCTGCATTACTTTTGAACATTTGAAACTTGAACTTGCTTTTGCAATTGAATTTTACGTGACTTCGATTATGCAGGGAGTTAGCAAGGGGATTGTGGCAAAACGCCTACTTCATTCGATGCAAGAAAAAGGGACGTCATCCGATTTTGTCCTTTGTATAGGAGATGACAGATCTGATGAGGATATGTTCGAGGTGATCATGAGCTCTGTTGCCACTCCATCTATGGCTCCAAGTGCAGAAGTGTTTGCCTGTACTGTGGGTCGGAAACCGAGTAGAGCAAAATACTATCTTGATGATACTGTAGAAATTGTCCGACTGGTGCAGGGACTAGCTTCTGTTGTACAACAAATGGTACCCTTGTAGGCTACTGGAAGACAATCAAAGAATTTCTGTAATAGTATGTATGTACCAGTTCTCCTCTTTCGCTCTCGTCAATTTGTTAGACTGAGAGAAGCTGCATAAGTTGTGTTTGTTCTTTCTTTTAATTCCGCCGTGAACTTTTGTGATCAATTTCTTGATAGATGTATATATAAGTGATTGAGTATACAGTATGTGTTTGGTTTCATCTGAGCATGAAAACTTTGATAAAAACGAACTAGTGTTGTTTGTAGGATAAGTGGTTTGTTTATGAGTAAATGGCCAAACGGCCCATGCAATAATTGATACCATTTACGGCTAGTTGGTTGGGTCCACTAAATGATTCGTAGTCGACGTAGAGCCAACTCCGCCATCAAGAGGCTTGTGCTGATAACCAATACTTGTGGTGGTACTCATTACTTGCCTACTATCTATCCTCGTGGAATAAATATCATAACACGCTACATCAGTTGATATCAGAGGTGAAAGTACATTCATACATGAGTTTTCGGGTAATTGTGTTGTGGATTATTGTTGTAAATGTGAAAGAAGCTTTATATTTCTGAAAGGAAAGAATTTATTGAGATGATTTTGGTAAAGCTAGATCGACGACTACTAAAATTCTAGTTTTTGCAACCGTTGCATTCTTCTATGCAAGAAGAAGACACCGCAACGAACCTCCATGTGGAAGGGAGGAGTATGAATGCATATTAATAATAGGCATAACAGGAAATGGACACCACTAGTAGGTAAACTGCTTGAAATTGAAAGTTGATGTTGCGGTTAAAGATAGTCATGGTTAGTATATTGTTGAGATCACAATGATGATTCTACAATGATAAACATAGAACTATCCAAGGACATTGACATCGATTCCTCTTTCATGACTGTAAAATAATTTTCTAATTGTTGCATTGTAAAGATTTTAATGTAGGAGCATGTTTGAAATGAGGTGGATCAATGGACTTGGCTTGGAATGGATTGTCCAGCTTGATTCTGGGTGATATAAGATTGATATCAGTAGTCGCGAGCTATAGTTTTTGGGCAAGTGGTGGCAATATCTTACATCAGTTCATATTAGAGTTGAAGGTCTTGCGTTCAAGTTGATGTCGGGAGAATTTTCATGACTTGGCTTGTAACGGATTTTCAAGGTTATTCATGGGTGATATAGGGTGAACTGCATTAATGTCATTTGGATGAAATTGACGCTTGGCTCTCATCTTGATACGAATTGGGGGTTTGGTCATCTCGTAGAATATGTTATCTAGCTACACCAAAAATAGTTCATATTTATAAAATAATAAAAATGCGCCAAGCCTACGGCCTAAAGCCCAAATGTTGGAGTTAGGGGTCATCTGCAGAAATTGTGGTGGTGATACGAACACGAATTTTCGTGTCGAAAAATTTAAAATTTAAAATGAGAAAACAAAAGAGTAGATTTATTCAAGTAAATTTGGAGCTTCCAAGTTGGCATTTCGAGGAACCAATAAACCTTTGAAAACATATAATAATAATACGTTTCGATGAATTTCAAATTCAAATTCGAAGGTGGCATTTTATGTTTCTATTTAACCAATTCATTGTTGGGGATAATGTTAGCATGTCGAGATCTCGAGACTAACCGCCTGTCTGGTTTCTTTTTAGTTCCTAAAATGTTACTTTACAAAATTAAACATTAAGTCCTTGTTTGGTCCCCAAAATGTTCACAATACTTTTTTATTTTTTCTTATTTTCAACCACACATTTTTTAATAAAATAATAATACACGCAAATCCAAAATCTTTCCTTATTTTTTAGCGACGCGCTCTCTATCAAAATACTATTCCGAAATACATTATTTTTAAAAAAATGGGGCTCAAACAAGTTTGGTGGGAATTAAAATTTAGATTTTACTCTAAGTTTAAGTCAACCATTAATTTTAACCACATATTTTATTGGACCTACAACTTTTCAACTGCACATTTCATCAACTTTTATGAAAATTTACTAAAAATTTGATTTTAATCCCCACGAAATTAGGGGATAAATTTAACTACACGTTTTGTAAAATTTATAAGCACTACCTACTTATTCACACTCACTTCTACCAACTTATATTTTTAACATCTAAAAGGGAAACCGAAACAAGTGCTAATGTGAGGAGAAAGTTCCATCTTACTAAGAAAAATAGTCCAAACTCTTTCATATTATTCTCTGTTTCAGTATTTGTTATTTAACTGATATATGATTTATTCCTTGATGACAAGTTATTAAGATTTTAAGTTTTATCTTTAAATATCAACTTTACTAATAGGAATAGTCTAAATCCTTATATATTGATTATTTATTTTATGTTCAGGTTTTCATCTTAAAATGTCAAAATTTTAAAGAGAAATAGCTCAAATTATTATATATTATTCTATATATCAGTAGCTACCCTATATATGATTTATTCTTTAACATCCCCCGCAAGAAATTCGTGTGCTCTTATGAGTTTTAGTTGGATCGAATTGTTTGTTGAAAGTTTATGAATTTTGATATCATATTAAGGGCGTGTTCAGTAAATATTAAAAGTCAATTAAAATTGAAAATATAGCCGTTATTGAGTCTCACACATCTAATAAAAGTCAACAATAACGGCTAGTTTTTCAATTTTAATCTGATTTTAATCTCTATCTAACACGGCCTAAGACTTGTAGAAGATCAACTTTAGTAAGAAGAGTTATCCCGATTATACGTTGATTATAAAAATTTTAATGTTTCTATGGGATTTTTATCCTTTACCAACAAAACTCCATTTTTGTACACTGCTTCTTGTGTGATATTTCTCTTGATTCAGAAACAGCATTCTTCAACCCTAATTCCTATAGGCTCTCACATGGGCACTTCCTTCCAACCCTCAAGAACTAGTATGTTGGCGAGGAACTCTTCTTCTACCTGTTTGATTTCGCAGCATATCCCAATTCCCACTAGTTTGATATTTCATTCATCTTGCACGAAAAATCCTTCATAAAATTCTTTGTACTCGACACAACATAATTTTTTGTATATCCACTCACCAAAAGATACAAACATGAACTCTCCGTGTAGTTTAACTTAAAGAAATTTAGACCTCCTAAATTGGTAATATCCACAAGTTTATGAATAGAAAGAAAGGAAACTAAAAGACAAGTTTCATTCCATTGCTAATAATAATGAATACAAAACTTTCCGTTGTCTAGTTCAACTACCAAGAACTTCGACTTCGTCCCTTGTGGTTAAGAACGAAAGGGGAAATGAGAATCAAGCCATCAAACGTGTACGTGGGGTACCCTTAAAATCGGCTTTCGATAAGAAATTATCTCAAGTTATATAAACCCGCAGCCAAACTAGTTATACATTTTATCCATTCTGTTGACCTTGAAAAATGGCTCTGATACGTGGCCAACAGGTTGTCTTCATGTCGGTTCGTTGCGCACGTAGCACGCCGTTAGTCACCCGTGGCCTTTTCCAGAGGGGGTGGGAGCGGCCTCGAGCACTCGACGGTCAAGTCAGTTTATAATTCAACCGAAGAAGGTTAACCGATGGTAGGATTTTCGTCGGGAGGATGGTTGATAAAAATATGCAATAAACAAGTGGCAATATATGAGAGAAAATGTGATACTCAAATTACCAATATATTGAGAATAATCTTGAATCCAATCCCCCTTCTGGCATTAGAGGAGGTATTTATACTAAGGATGAGAAGAGAAGAGCCGTTGAATGAGGAGACACGTGTCATCGGATCCTCAGAGCCCATCCCATTCAGTTGTCAATATGTCCCTTCATAGGTTGCTGGCATTGAATTCTTCTGACAAAGGTAGTTGAATTGACCGTTTAGGTCATGCCACACGTCCCATCAGTTAGGGATTAGACCCATGGAAAGATCTTTGTACATGAGGTCTTTGTTGGGGCGAGGTGAGGCAGGCGCAGGGTCGGAGAAGTGGAGCACGGGCCTTTGTATCCACGGTGCATCGTAGATGAGTTCAGTCCTGCCGCGGCGTATGTTCGGCTCTTCCTCCCAACATAATCTCTTCGGTATATACAATCGGCTCGTCCTATGCGTAACCACCTCGGTCGACGAGTGATAATGATGTGGGCAGACTGCTGACACGTGGCACCGAGGTGGAAGGTCGAGCACAGGCCCCGTAACAATAGTCCCGCAAGTCCATGCATGGATATTTATTTAGTACAAGGACTTTCAATTCTGATTGTCGAGTTAGGGCGCATAGGGGAGATCTTCGAAGTGATAATGGTAGGCGGTTCTTAAAAGGCTGTTGTGATGCGAGCTGATGTGCCGACGCGACAGGAGTTGGTGACTGTGGAGAATCGTGGATATTACATTCTGTTAGTTGAGCGATGAGTTAACAACTCTTATACGGAGCTGTTGCAACCTAATTCTGGTCTGGCCGAAGCGATGGGAGTTGGCAACTCTTATGCAGAGCTATTGCAACTAAATTCTAGTTTGGACGAAACGATGCGAGTTGGCAGCTCTTATGCAGAGCTGTTGCAACTTAATTCTGGTCTGGCCGAAGCAATGCGAAGTGAAGCGATGGACTCTGAAAAGATAACCTTGGGTTTCGAGTCAATGATTTGAGAGCTTTCGCGTCTTCCTTAGGTGCATCAAGAAGGCGCCCGCTTGCTTCCAAGACACGCCTCTTTTGCCATAAACGGTAATGATGGCGACAACTCCTATTCTTCAAGGCGACGCGTTTGGATCTTGCGTGGGTTGCATGACTTTATCAGAACCATTAGTTCAAATGACTTTTGGTTTCAATGGAGATCCTTACACCTCAGTATTGGATGTTCCAGATGTAGCTTGCATGATCCAACGATTGGGACGAGCCCTAAACGCCTATAAAAGGCCCATCCCTTTCATTTCCAAACTTTTACCTTTACAAAAATCTCCATTTTACTTTGAAGAAAACTCTCACTCTCTGCTTTCTTTGAACTTTCCAGCGAGCATTACTAGAAACTCCGACGACATCTTCGAAGGTTCCGACGGGCGAAACGACATTCTTCATCGAGTTAGGTAATATTTTCCATTTTCAGTTTCTTCATCCCTTTTTCTTTTAAAACCAACAATCCACAAAATATCGGACAGACAATCTGTTGAGAGGGTGAGTAAGGAGGGGCAAGATGAAGGGTTGACCAGTCCAACGAGCATCAAAGGCTCGCTTCTAAAGCCTTGGAGGAAGCTAACAAGGTGAAAGCTGAACTGAAGAAGCTTGTAGAGGCCCAGACAGAAGAGATCGACTCCTTGAAGGCTGAAGTATAGACTGTTGGCGAAGCGGTAGTCCAGAACTACAAGGACAACTTTGACCAGAAGTCGGAGTACGATAACTTCGCCAACTACTGGGCCTCTTGGGCTGCGAAGGAGATGATGTCACGCCTCAGTGAGAGGCATCCCGAACTGGACATTAGGTTCTTAGAAGAGGAGTTCAGGGGCCCTACTAGAGGCCGGCCAATAGCGGAAGAGGAGGAGGTTCCCCAGGAAGAGGCCGTGGACGGAGGAGGTGACCGCTTTAGACGAGCTTGCACCTTTGCATGCCTACCTTTTTGGAGGTGACCCCTTCAGAGGACCTTGCACCTCTGTATGCATCTACCACTTCGTCGAAGATGGCACCCGCACCACCTCTGACTAAACAAGATACCTTTTCGAAAGGTGACCTCTTCAGAGGAGCTTGCACCTCTGCATGAATACCTTTTTGGAGGTGACCCCTTCAGAGGAGCTTGCACCTCTGCATGCATTTGCGACTTCATCAAAGATAGCACCTACACCATCCCTAACTAGGCAGGATACATTGTTGGAGGTGACCCCTTCAGAGGAGCTTGCACCTCTGCATGCGTTTGCCACTTCGTCAAGGAGGACACCCGCACCACCTCTAACTAGGCAGGATACCTGTTCAGAGGTGACCCCTTCAAAGGAGCTTGCACCTCTGCATGCCTACCTTGTTGGAGATGACCCCTTCAAAGGAGATTGCACCTCTGCACATTTGTTCTGATGGTCGATGCAAATCGAAGTGAACAAAACATTCATTCATTCCATTGAAAGCAACATTACATGTTCACTGGTAGTGTTTCCTCAAATGTTCAATATTCCAGGGGTGAGGCATCATCTTCCCATTTAGATCGGCAATTATGTAAGTGCCAGCCTTGACTTCTTCGGCAATATGATAAGGGCCTTCCCAGTTCGGCCCCAAAGCCCCTGTGCCAGGATCTTTGGCTGAAGGGAAAGTCTTGCAGAGTTCTAGGTCGCCAATGCGAAAAACCCTCTTCTTCACTTTGGCGTTGTAGTAACGCATCATCTTTCACTGGTAGGAGGCGAACTTGACCTGAGAATTATCCCTCCGCTCTTCAAGGAAATCCAGCTCCAGCCTCCTTAGGTCATCATTTGTTATTCCATTGAAGTGGAGGCGACGGGGAGAGGGGACACGGACCTCTACAGGGCTCATTGCCTCGGCTCCATATATCATGAAAAATGGAGTCTCCTCTATGGTTGTTTTACAAGTGGTCCTGATGGCCCATAGAACTTGAGGAAACTCGTCGACCCATGCCCCCTTGGAGGTTTCCAACATTCTTTTCAGGGTAAGCTTTATGGTCTTGTTGACCGCCTTGACCTGACCAATCGCCTGAGAGTGATGAGGTGAAGAGAAATGCTTCCTGATTCCGAGCTCATCACACAAGTCTTGGATCTTCCTGTTGTCAAACTGTCTGCCATTATCTGAAACCAAGGAATGAGGTATGGTGAACCGGCATATGATGTTTTTCCAGAGGAATTTAGATGTGTTTGCCT
>CAIGRK010381537.1:0-16842 GCA_903798315.1 Fraxinus greggii | reverse complement strand
CTCTGCCCAGTCATATTCCCCAACACCAAACCTGTAAAAAATGAGTTATTTAATATATAGATATACACAGATACATACATACATACAAGCATGCATGATGTGCGTGTGTGCTCGGGCGTTGGGGGGAGAGAGAGAGAGAGAGATTGGGGGAAGAGGAACAGCCGAAAAGGATAAAAAAACCAGAGAAGATATCAATTATATAATGTAATGAAGAAAACAAGAAATGCAACCTCATCAAAATTTGGACAAATGTAGCCCTTTGGTTTTGATTAAATCCAAGTACTCTAAAGGATCTCCCTTCGCCTTCCATCAAAGGAAGTGGTTCAGAAGTGTCCACTGATAAAATTGAGAAAATGAGGCATTAGTTAAATGTCACTATGAAATTCATCTAATCAATCTGCAAAAAATAGATAACAGTCTGTTGAACTATACCACGGCCTCTCTTTCTGTAAGGTTTTCTCACAGCTGCAGCTCCAGTTGAAGCTGTCTCACCATCAGTCAACTCAGCTTCATAGTTATCATCTTCTGCATCAGAACTTGCATCTTCCATACCAGCAAGGTCATCTTCTTCAACAGATACCATCTGCATATAGCATGTACAGAGATTATATAGCAACAACTAGATAAACAGTGAAGAGAGCAAACACCCATGATAGAAAATCCAAACTGGAAATTCATGTTGAGTTCAGTTTTCAAATATTTCTCATTCTTACAGTGCACCAAAACGAAACGCAGAAAATATAACTAGTGCATCGAGAAACTCAACATTAAGAATAATAATCAGGATTGAGAAGTGACACCGGAACTTAGATAAGCCTAAAGTGCACCAAATGAAGAATTTAGTCAACCCATCAAGTTCAATTTCCATGATTGAAAGCCTCCTTTAGAGACAACAGCAAAACACTTGCGCTCGCTCACAGAGGGTTCTTTCTGAGTTGAAATGTCATGGTAGCTAGAGAAGAACTCTGTGGGGGTCTGTGTTCAAGTGGGGTCACAAGTATTCCCAAAATGGAGCTTCCTTGAAACCAAGTGGGGTTGCAAATATTCCCGAAATGGAGCCTTTCTTTTCCTTTAGGTCAATTCTGATATAATCTTTGAAGTGAGAATTTTGTTGTACTTGTCAAACTTGTAAGGTTATGGTCCATGGTTTAGCTAGGATCAAGTAGCGTTATTCAGTCTATATATGGAGCCGACAGTCCTAAACTCGTAAAGTATATTTCACAAGATCCAAGAATCAAAGTTTTCCCCGTGCTTCTCAATTCCATAACTGTGGAAATATAGCCCTTCACAAAGATGTACAATCTCTCTCTAAAAGCAATCCTTAATCCTTTTTGTTTGTCAGAAACTAAGATATTTTACCCATACCAGTACATGTACCATGTAGATACTAAACTTACTACTGTTTATAATTTAATTCCAACGAAAAATTCATATTGGCAGCATTTCTGAATTTCTGAAGTCACCTTTCACTCCATAAGCTCTATTCTCGATTTTAAATGGTAAAAGACAATATATGAACCCGAGACTTTCTTTTAGAAAGAATATTGTCCCTGTAATTATGACAAGAATAAAAGCTCTCCAAGAAAAGGCATATTAGAAAAATAAGCTACTTCAACCTTCAACTTAAATATTCCATCAAGATAAGGAACTCATGCAACCAATGGCAAAGATCTCAAGTAAAACATACCTGTTTACGGCTCCTCTTTCCCTTGCCCATAGCATTAAATTCTTCAACTTTCTGCACTTCATATTTGTCTCGTAACAATTCCTCCCAGTAGCTTGCTCTTTCAGAATTGTTTGTTGAGACTTTACTCTCTGTTGGTGCCACGGATTCTTCCTCTTCAGCTGCCACTTCAGCTTCGTCAACATACTCAAAATTTGCTACCTGAGGAATTCAATTCAGTTGAGCTTCTTTCCAGAAAAATAGAATAATATCCAACACAAACACACACAAAAATAAAAAAATAAAAAAATTTAAAAGAAGATCCATGGGTCAATAATGAAAATGAATTTAGTGCAGGAACAGCTCACTGCAGCCATATCACATAATACCCTATCAATATGTGGTAAATATGTGTCATAGCTTTTAGAGCCTAAAAGATTACAGGAACAAAACTACTAGAAAATTATAAACCTTGAAGGCCTTCAAAAATCCATCCTCTTCTTCATCCTCCAATGTAGCCTCCTCCTCGCCAACTTGTTCTCGGTTAAGTAATCTAGCATCAAAATCTAGTCAAGAAATAATTTGAATACAATAAAATAGGATATTAGAGACGGAAAACAAGTTACCTATCAATTGCAGTATCATCATAGTGAATTTGTCTGGATTTTCCCGACTCATCATTATCATCAGCAAATAACTCCTTTGAGCCATACCTTATGATGTCATCCAGTTCTTCCTGCACCAAAATCAGAACATTCCAGTAATAAAGGAAACTATTAGTGAGCAGGTAATAATAACAGAAAGGGACTTACAAAAATTTTGTTTTGAATTACATCTAAGAAACAATGTCGGTTACACCACACTAAAAAATCTTATGGCTAAAACTTAGAACATTCCCTTATGGACACAAAATAATCAATATGGTGCCTTTTGAGAGAAGAATAATATTGCCAGACATGATGAGTAAAGGAATTAGGCACAGGCTGTTAAAAGTCAAGATGACCAAGACAATTGTTCCACTGGAATGTCTCTTCTACCATAACCATAGATAGACGAACAAATAGTCTTGTTGCCTTCAGCCTGAAATATCTATACCTGATTAATGTTTTGTGCCTTGAGCCTCCCAACAACGAGGTGTTCCAAAACCATTTTCTTCTTGGTCATCTGCATCATCCTTTCTTCAATGGTTCCTCGGGTTACAAGTCTGAAAATCATTACCTGCATGAAAGAAAGGAATAAGACCACACTAACCTAGCAGCCAACACAAAGACTCCTCTCTCCAATAATTGAGTGAGTGTTAACCTTATTTGTCTGCCCAAGTCGGTGAGCTCTGGCCATTGCCTGTAAATCAGCATGGGGATTCCAATCACTGCAATAGGATTACAAACAATGTAAATACACATAACCAAGCACTTGTTAAAGAATATTAACTGACAAAAAGTTTATTGAGGTGTGCATAAGCATTCAGTATCACCCAAAAGCACTATTTTTTCTGCATTTGTGCACTCTTTTCTCTCATTAAAGAACTCAAGAATTACTGATGATAAGACGAAGGCTTAAATCCTAAAATATAAATTTTTACCTGTCATATATAATTACTGTGTCGGCAGTTGCAAGGTTTATTCCCAAACCCCCAGCTCTAGTTGACAGAAGAAAACAGAATCTGGTCGAATTCTTTGCATTAAACCTATCTATTCGAATTTGTCTTTCTGATCCACCAACTTTTCCATCAATCCTTTCGTATTGCCATTTCTGACAAATTTAACGAACAGAACATCAGCTAAAATAAATTTTGCTATGTTTTTCTCGTAAGCAACTTAAATTAATCTATACCTTATGGTTACAGTAATCTTCTAATAAGTCCAACATATGCTGAAATTGAGAATATATCAGAACTCTGTGGCCTTGCTCTTTAAGTTTAACCATCATCTTATCCAAAAGTTGCAATTTTCCCGAGGATTCCAACAGTTGTCTATCCCACAAATGATCAAAAAAACTTTGATTATTATAGTGACAAGGGAGGAACAACCATACATATAATACAACTTGAACAGAATAAAACTCAAGGTTATGCACATTACTTTACCAAGCATCTTATTAAGCACCATAAAAGTTCATAGTTCTATATAGGCATCTAACCAACTTTTAGTTCACGGACTAGAAAGAACAGAACTTCAAAATCAAATTCAAAATATTACTTGTTAAACTCATTTGCATCCTCAGGCTCAACACCTTCCAGCATAAAGGGGTGACAACAGAGCTTGCGCAGTTCCATAACCACATTTATAAGAGAAATCTAGCAATCAAGATAGTAAATCATGTTAGATGTTCTACATAAAAAGGTTACAGTTGTATAATAACATGAAAAGGAAATTACATGCCAATTATTGGTGGCTCACCTGGGCACCACCTTTGCGAGTCAGTATCTGATAGTTACGAGTCAAAATTGCTTTGTAATATTCTTTCTGTTTGCTACTTAATTCGACCCGCAGAATAAGTTCCTTTTTAGGAGGTAGTTCTTTCATGACATCTTTCTTCAATCCTGCAAATCAAAGGGAAAACTCCTTACGCACATTCAAGGTCAATAATACAGTAAGAAAATATCAAGAATAGTGTTAAATCGTTTTATCTAAAAGTTTAAGATGTTAGAGAAGGCCACATGCATATCAACTAAATCTTGTTTTCAAAGACGAGTATTTAAAAGCACAAATTGGGTACTGAGGCGGTTTTCTTCTGCGAGGCGAGGTGAGGAGTAAGCCTCAAGGCACTTTAAGGCGTAGGCCTCACCATGAACCAAAAAAGTAAAAAAAAAAGGGGGAAAAAAAGAAAAAAGAAGCATGTAATAGCATAAACAAACTTTAAAATTCCCAAAATAATAGAACAAATTAGAATATTATGCAAACGAACACAAAATGAATCAATAAAGTTGCTACTCAAACAAAGTACAAAAATTAATTAATGAACCAAAAAAATTTCAAGAAAATAAAAAATAAGCATGTAATAGCATAAACAAACTTTAAAATTCCCAAAACAATAGAACAAATTAGGATATTATCAAAACAAACACAAAATAAATCAATAAAGTTGTAACTCAAACAAAGTACAAACAAAAATCAATGCCATCATCGCGAGTGTAATGTCGTCTTACCCGGTGTGATGTGACAGATGCAGATGTTTTGCGCCGTCGTGGATGTGCTGCAATTCTAGTGTTGTGTGTGTGTGTTTTAGATTGTGATTGTGATTGTGATTGGACTAATAATTTATTTTTATTTATGGCTAATTAATAAACAATCAAAGAAATATGGTAAGTTTTAATATAGTTGATTTCTAAAGCTCTGGCAGACTAATAAATAATTAAAGAAATTTGTGGATTTCCAAAGCTTGTCAAACTAATGAAATTTGTTAGGTTTAAACAAAAAGTGGGGCCCAAGTGATTAAAGACGGGCAAACGCCTCTCATTGTCTAAGGCTATGATGCTCGGACTCGAATACGGATACGTAGTGTCGGGTATTTTATTTTCTAAATGTAGGATACGGGAATATAGCTAAAATGAGTCCAAATTTTGAACACGGGTACGTGGATATGTCTTTCAAACTTTAAATTTTTTCCCCCAGAAATTCACACATAAAAAGCTGAATAATAATTAAGTCGCAAATAAATCATGTCACCCCACCCAACTAAATTAAGCCCAAAGTAGCCCCAATTACATATACATATACAACACCCAAAAGCCCTAAATACAAACACTATTATAGCCCAACAAAATTAGCCCATATATCCAAAGCTCACTATATAAAATTATTTTACCCCAGCCCAACCCATACAATTAACACATCATTACATGCAAAACATAGGCCATAAATCCCTTCGTCTTCTCCAAATATGTTGTTTCCTGTCACCGCCTGTTCAGCTTCCATCCTACATCCAAATAACTCGGGCCATAAATCCTCTAACTTCGTCTTCTCCAACACTGTTATTGCTTCTTTCCATCGCCACTTCGACACCGCCTGCTTTGCTTCCACCCCACATCCAGATGCCGTCGTGTCGGCTTGAAAATTGAAGAACCCGCCCCAAATTTCATACTAGTACGTGTCGTGTCATGCCGACGTGAGTGCTCCAGCAATTTCGAAGAGAGTCCGAGCATCACAGGTATGAGGCATGCACATTGAGGCTTACGCCTCAATTAATAGAGGTGTAAGTCTCATTAAACCTAATAAACATTCGTGCCTGATTTTTTAGCGCCTCAATTTCGCCCTTTTTACACCATGACGATAACATTAGCTTTGGATGTCTAACATAAGCTTAGATGTCTACAGTTCATCAAGAGTCTTAGTAGAAATGACAATCTAACAGTACAGTTAATCCAGCTCCAGCAGCTGATACATTCAAGGTGGAAGTAGGCAATATAACAGTCACGTTTGCAATTGCCTCGGAGCAACTAGCTTCATGTGCAACCTAACCATCAGAACAAATCATACCATACAGATTGCATGGAGGAGTAAGCTGAAGAAAGTCGGGCATTTTGAATCAGAGAATTAATTACTAGTGCATATGGGGCTACAAAATGAGGGGGACAAAGAACAAGGAGCAAAGAGCACTGACAGCAGAGAATTAACAGCTAGGGCATAGTAGCCTGGGCAAGGAGATGATGTGGAAGAAGAAGGTTGGCTTAGTTGACAGAGAATTGCAATCAGGATGAATTCGAACAATAATTATACTCTTCCAGCACAAAAGCTGTGCTTTTAGAGGTTTTTGCTTGATTATCAAGCAAGACTGGAATATAGAGCAGAACTTGAATGATGGAGTGTGATCAACCACAAATTCACATATGTGAATTCATAAACCTGCCCTTTTTTTCAATTTCCAATCACAAGCTTTGGTGTGAAAGGGCACTCTTACCTAACTGAAATATCAATTTCAGAATAAATTTTCACCTCTTAGTACAGCATAGTGTAAATGCTGTATGACACCAGCTCACCAACCAAGTGGTAGCAACTAAAATCCAAATAAAAAAAATGCCACAATTCAAATTTGAATTGCATAGTCTAGAGAAGAATTTCAGATTCATACTTCTAAGAAGATGAGGCGCCAACATTTTATGAAGTCTGGAAATCTGCTCCTCTTGATTGATATCCTTGAACTCCTCCTGGAACTCCTCTAAACTTGCAAACTGCAAAGCATTTATAAAAAACTAAGGAAATTCACCGTCATCACTTGAATATATTGCCAACATTGGCAGCCAGCTCATTGCTGTTTTACTTCGAAGATGTCTTACACAAAGTAGCATCTAAACAGTCGCAAAGGACTAACCTTTCCAGCATCAAGGAAATGCATAAGCATGAAAAGTTCATCCAGATTGTTCTGAAATGAATAAAGCAGTGGTCATTGATCAGTTCAGAACAAAATTAAAGGTGACAAATTAGTATATGTAAGTCGGCTGTGTGGACTAAAAGGAACTTCCATGAACCAAAATACCATGGACAGAAAGTACTCCCAGGAGAGAGACAAAACTAACAACACCGTTGATCATTAATTTTCGATAGCGCTATCATACTTGCAAATAAATATGCTGTATCACAGTAGTTCAGCTGGAAAAGTAATAGAAAAGAACAGTGGATCAAGGATTTAAGTCATCATAACGAGAAACAAAAATAGATCTGATGAAGGTTGTAACTGAAAACCAACATCAAAGGAAGCGTTACAGTAAACTCGTGTAATTTTACAAAATTAAAAGGAATAAGAACAAATAAGTAAACCACTTTGCATTTTTCATTTGAGCTCTATTGGAGGTTTTAATTTACAAACTTCCAGCTACGTAATTCAATTTCTTGAACATTAACACTATAGTTAACAAGAAAGACTACCTAACTCTCATGTGGTTAGCTTGATGAATATAGTTCATTCAAAACGATGTATCCCATTTAGCTTGATGAATACAGTTCCAAGCAGCTAAGTTGGTATATAAGAACTGTTGCGGTTCAAAAGGGTACTCAGCCCAAAAAACTTCAGATCAAACCGCTCCAAAATTCCCTACATCTAACAAACTAAAATCTTTCTTAATCCTGAATCAATAGGCTCTGCATAACTTTTCTCACCATAAACCAAGTACAGAAACATTCCAAGTTCTTGTAAGTTGATCCCAAGGCAAGCACACCAAAACTGCAAAGCGAAATTGGCAAAGGAATTTTCTTTCTCAAGGGTATTGTGTAAACAATAAAATCTCACCCTCACTACAAATGTAACAGTGAAATGTGGGCCATTGCAAGCAATAATGACGTACTTCTTTTTAAGTCAATATTTTTGACTCGCACAATGACATTCCAATTAATTGCACTCGAAATGGAAAACAGCAGAAAACTGAAGCCTTGCACGAATTTCAACATACCTGAAGCGGAGTTCCAGTCAAGAGTACACGGTGTCTGGAAGAGTACTGCTTCAATGAAGAAAACAACTTCGAATCCTTGTTCTTAAGACGGTGGCCTTCATCAACTATCTATATATAGATGTCAGCATAACTTCTAAGAAGGCATAAAATGCACACATAAAAGCATAAAGGGGATATAGATTGTTACCATGCACTCCCACTTGATAGGTTTCAGTGACGCTGAATCCATGTTAATCATTTCATATGATGTCAGAAGGACATCAAATTTTATTCTATCTTGTTTGCTATCGCTAACAGCATGACTAGATTTCTTCTTCTTACTCTTTTTCTGATTTTTAGGATGGTAGAATTCATATTCCCTGATCACACCACGAGCTTGAGCAGAGCCAACATACATCACCTGCAACAGTTAACTCTTGCTGAGTACACATGAGCTAATATTTAAATTACCTTAACTATCCTGCATACTTACAACATTCATTTGAGGAGCCCAAATGGAAAATTCACGTTCCCAGTTCCTCAAAGTTGAAAGTGGAGCAACTACAAGATGAGGAGCGATACTTTCCTCAAACAGGGAAGCCAAAAAGGCAATACTTTGAATTGTTTTGCCTGCAGTCACAAGCATTTATCAAAATAGCAATAGTATTATAGAGATACAAACACTTTGCCTCAAAGTGAGACTAAGGGACGGGAGGAAGGAAAGATTGTAAAAGATACTAGATAGCCTACCAAGTCCCATCTCATCTGCAAGTATAACATGAGTTTGCTTGGACCAAGCAAAACGTAGGAAATTCAATCCTTCAAGCTGATATGGATGCAATGAACCTTCATTTGAACCAAATTATTAATGAAAGAGATGACAAAAAATACTTATACTCAACTCAGTAAACATCCAAATTAGCAAGAAGCGCGCGTACCTCCAGAAAGAAAATCAGGGCTGCGGTCATATTGTTGAAACTCTTTCAGTTTCTTCTTTGACTCTGTGTCATCATGGAGACAGCTCTTCTGCTTTGTTATAGATATTTTATCAGCACGAGACCGAATTTTGTTAAATTTTTCAATCTCTCTCTCAAAGGATGCAATGTCTGACTCCAACTCCCAATAGCATTCCTCGTATGGAAGCTCCTTCCACTTCACAAGATATTCTTTTTCCTCTTCCACTCCCCTGTCAAGTACCCTAATATTACAACACTCACCAGAATATCAAAATTAATAACTTCCATAATTGCAAAAACATTTAAAAAAACAGATTTATGAACCAAGAGGATATAAACGCAGGGAGCTGTTAAAATGGAGAAAGAAAATGAAAATTGATAACTTGGTCCATTAAAACGTTCCACAAACCTTTTTGTGCTAGTCAAAGCAGGATCACTAATTTCGATGTTTAAAAACTAAAATGCATGAGAAACAGAGAAAATGAATAATTGTCCTTAGAAAGAGTAGACTAAACAGCTAAAATCCTACAGCGTCAAAAGAAATCTTAACTTAAATTTATGCGGGTTGTTATATGGCTACTCACTTTATCAAACCGCACATTAAGAAAAAAACCCTCCTGCCTGCACATTAGAGCCTATAGTTTCTTCTTACTCTTTCGCATTTAAACTTTCTATTTCAATCAAATGAACCATTACAACCACCATTCTCGTGGGAAAAATAACTGGGAAGAAACGATAAACGATAGGACACTGGTAGAATGAAAAAGTTCTGCTGCACATCTCATATACCACACGTATATACCATGGAACATGTTTAAGCAAATAATTTTCCAGTTGAATACTAGCATTTTCACCTCCTGGTTTCGTGAAATAAGCCTAAACCCGAGAAAAAAATATCAGAGAAACAACAAAAGGTTTCATAATTATTCAGATTCTTGGCAGTGACCAATGACTTGGCAAATTAAAAGATCATAAATGGCAAAAAAAATAATATGCAATATCGTCTGATTGATCTAAAATTATAAATTCCTCTAATACCTTAACATCAAAATTTACTCAGGAAAAGATATCAGATCATCAAACGTGTACGAAATACCTGCAAGCGAGAATTCTGTCAACAGTGGTCCACTCCAGCCGTATTGCTACATGTTCATCCTCCGAATTATTTATGGAGGAAAATTGACGGTTAAAGTTGTTTACTTTCGTTTTTAAACGCGGATTTGCCTTGTATGCCTTAACGAATTCCTTCTCTGGTACCCTGCAACATTATTCAGGAAACCAATTCTGGTGCATTAGAGTTTTAAAATATGTCAAAGACAGAGTTTACAAATGATCCATACAAAAATTAAGAATAAGAGAGGTGAAATTTAAACAAAAAAGTAAAATGAAACAATCACTCCCTCCATCTAAATGTTGGAGTTACATCTCTACATTAAATTCAAATTTACTCTTTGTTCAAAGAAAATACAAGTAATACTAAATTATGTAAAAATACTATCATTTTTTAAAATTTACAAAAAAGAAACTACTAAGAAGAATATATTATTTCAAAAATTTTGGCTGTTCCCTATGAACCAAAAACATGTGTAAAACTAAAATGCCTTCAAATAAAAAGAGAACCACTCTTCAGAAAACCTATCCAAGAAACATCATAATGACTAAACTACCATGTGCAGTGAAGGTAGGACAATCCCTTCCACTTCACTAGATATTGTTTCACAAAAACTTGCTTGGAGCCCAACTTGGATGCATCACCATCCTCGGCAGTTGTAGGACGCATCTCACAGTCAAGTATCTTTTCAATTTCATTAAGAGGACTAACCTGCAAACATATATTATAAATCAAGATGAGCAAACACATTATCATTGTTTCAATCTAGACATATACTAGGAGAGTAATAGGGGCATACACATTCAGGGCATCTCCAGTTATTAGGATAAGGAGCTTTCAGCAGAGGGAATATACACTTGGGATGGTAGGCATAAGAACATGTTTCACAGCTCAATAGATTCTCATCTCTCCCACAGGCTTGACATGAACCATCCTTCTATTAACAGGATGAAATAAGATGTCAAACTATCATAGACAATTCATTTCAAAAGTATAACAAAAATTTACAGTATAAGTCATGTGCATGCATAGAAAGAGGTGTGTACGAATTTTCACATATATAATCCACAGTTGTTAAGTAATGAATTCCAGTAACTTCAGCAAATGTTCAGACACGCCAAGAATATGATATAACTATTTGAACCGTCACGGCTCTTCTCATTAGTAAGATAGTAAACATAAAAATCGCTGCAGAATCTCCACCGGAACTCCAACGTTTGAAGATACAAAATAAAGCTCAGAAGAGGAAGTTAGCTTTCAATTCCGCCGGGTGAGACAAGATCCTATGTGCGGAGTATAAGTTCATAATGATTTTGAGATTAAAAAATGTAAAATTCTTGAAACAGTGTATTGTAAGAAAAGAAAACCGAAAGGAAAGGCCTTAAAAGGATGTTTATGAGCATATGCAGCGTTAATAAAAATTTAAGAAAATAAACTCTTAATCATAATCTCCAAATCATGAGCTATCCAATTTCCAATCATTCTTCAGTACAAAGTACTTTAAGCAAGTTTCATCGTCTTTGATCCACCATTCTTACGGACAACAGCCTCTCCATCATAGCCAGCCTCGAGCATCAACAGGATTAATGATTGCAGTGATTCAATTAAAAATTTTACTCACGTAATTAAAATGAGATCACTTTCCTCCACTAAAAGACACTAGTATAATTCACTCGCCACGTGCATCAGTGCCACCACTGGGCCTATGGTATCCACAAGGTGTAGGCTTAACTGCCAGCAACGGTTTCGTGTGTTAACTAATAAAATGGAAAAATATCATTTTCCTCGAATAGCATAATTGTCTTTCCTCACAGAAAAATTTCCTAAAGTGAGTCATCCAAAAAACCCCAACACGGAAAATTTTCCTTGTATAATTACTAGGAAATGTGTCGGGCAGCAACAATCAGAACCGTCTTCTTTCAAAACATTTACAATGACAACTAATGAGTTACTTTCCGGTGCCACTGCTGGCATCCAGCATGCGTTGGCTCAACTGCCAGCAACCGTGTAATGCGTAACAAGTATTAACATGGAAAGGTATATTTTTTTTCCTCAAACAGCATAAATTGTCTTTCCTCGCAGGAAACTTTCCTAGTGAGTCAACAAAAAACCCAGAAATGCGTAATCTTTTCACTTTAAAATTACTAGAAATGGGTCAGGCCACGATCATCAGAAACCAGAAGAAACAACATAGAACGCCTGCTTTCTTAAAATCTAAAATGACAACTAATGAGTTAGTTTTCACAGACAGAAATATGTATTAAATGAATGAAATTGGTAAAAGCCACTGAGCGGAAAAAGAAAAATATATGCAATTACCGCGTCAGGTCTAACAATTCTCTGAATTTTCTCCTGGGAAGGGCCAGATTTCTTTGGTAAAAAATCAGCATCTTCATCTGATTCGTCTATGGTGTAAAAGGTTCTTCGATCTGATCGATCCCGGAGCCTCTCCACTAAACTTGCCATTTCTGCACACGAATTCAAAGAAAACGACAAAATTCAAGCATAAAAACACTAAAAAATCCCAATAAACACGAATTTGAGTTAAAAGAGAATTGTTGAGAGGAAATGGTTTTGCGCATAAAATTGAATGTCGTCGAGGAAAAGCGAGTTAAAGGGTTTCAGTTTTACGTAGAAATGTTAAGCATTCAAAGAAAGCTATGAACAACCTCATAAATTTACGCGATTTTTCAGTTTCCGAAGGAGCAGCTGCAGAACTGAAGACAAGATACGAGGAAATGCAGGACTGGGGACAAAATTTCAAGAGTTCACCTGCGCACCGTCACCGATGAGTGTGAGGGGTTCGAGCGTGTTTGGGGGGGTGGGTGCTTAAAATCTCTACTCAAGGCAAAGTTAAAATAACTTTTTTTTTATTAAAAATAAAAACTAGCCAAGCAACCCATAAAAATTAAAAATAAGCAAGTTACTCATATTCCGAACCAATTCGCGGTGATCATACAAATAAACAGCGGACAGATAGTGAGAGTAAGCAAAGGACAATGTTCGGAAATATCACTAATGATGTTAATGGGAGATTTCTACTTTGTTCTACCATGAATTATGAGTATTTTAAGTTGAATTGTACAGAGAGTTAGAGGATCTCGTGCATTCTCCCCGTTGTAAAGTTGCAAAGACTTATCAATGAAATTTTTCCTACCTTGATTTTCATTATGGGAGACTAAGGTTCAAGGTGCAAAGGCGAATTGATTTTGGAGATTTATTGACTTTTATGATAATCCAATTTTATCTGTTTATAAACAGTTGAGATCTCATGACAACTAGCGTAGAGCTCCCTAGTTGCCTCCTTTTCTCGTGGAGGATTTCAATGAAATCCTTTCTATCTTAGAAAACGAGGGTGGCATCACAACTATTCGTCCATCAATGAGCTGTTTCCTAAGAAAATCTCCAAGAATATGATCTCGCATACCTAGGATCCATTAGACTTAATTTTACTTGGAAAATCATGTCGAGATGAGTTGATATAGTTTCAAAAAAACTGGAAAAATGAGTGTCTTACCCTTCTTAGAGAGTCATCTACAGTCAACAAACCATCATCACGAGAAGATCTTTGATTCTGACGAACGAGTTATTGTCCAATAGCTGTATCCATATTTTAACGGTGCACAATGGTAGCAACGATTTTTCACATTTGAATCACTATGGACGAGGGAAGCAGGGTATTGCTAGTTCTTAGGTTTCAATCGATGCATGATAAACTATGGACTTCAGCATCGAGATACCTGGTTGGGCAAGAAAATAGTGGTGGGTCTCTTCCGCTGTATACTCAGGCTTAAATAAATAAAATATTAGAAAGTGGTACATCAAGCCATCTAGTTGGATATCTTCAAGAGCGTGAAAAGCATCTGAATGGACTATATCGATGAAAAGATTATTATTGGATACAATGATTTGTATTACGATATAGATAAAAATTAGTACAAGTGTAGAGCTGATGAACTTTACCAATGGAATAAGAAAAACCAATGAGTTACATTTAGACAAGATTATCTTTTAGATATTTCTTTCACAAGTAATAATAAGTGGCAAGAGAAAATTTGTATATTTTTATAAATAAGTGCTCCAATGTGTCAAAAGTGGATTATAACATCTCGGATTTTCAGGAATTTTTAGGAATTCTTTTTATGATTTTTAGGAAAAATTATAAAAATAAGTGATTTTGTACTATTTTTAAAATGAATATCTTAAGCTACTAAAAATGAGATTCGGCTATACGATGTGGCTAGGAACGAGTAACGACTGCGAGGAAAAAAAAAATTGTGCAGTTAACGCGCAATGTGAATAGGAATGATTGCAAGACAACAATTAGTTTAATTATGAATGATAAGTGCTAATAGAATTTAGCTATGTGGCACGATGAGAGTTACATTTTATTTTAAAGAAATTTCAAAATATGAAGGGGTCCATTCCATTTGAAAGTCATATGAGCATTGAGATGAGCAGTCGCTCGACTAGAGAAATGTAAATTATGTAATTCATTATTTTAATTATTTTTATATGTGTAAAATATATAAGAAGCTCTATAAATGCTTCTTTCGAAGTGGGGCGGCCTTGGGGAATGAAAATTGCAGGGTGCTCGCTGACTCTCAAAAGGGGTGTTGATACCCTTCAGTCCTAAGGGTGTCACACTCAAATCTCGTGAACTCGTTTTTTTTGTTTTAAGTTCGATTAACCCTTAGGTTGATGCTGCTAAGTGGTCATAATTAACTTGTGAATATTAGAATTATGTAGATACGAGCTTAATACGACAAACTAAAGTAAATATCAACGATCTATAGTATAAAGTAACGTACTATGATATTGTCTGTAATGTTATGTGATAATGTTATGTGACATTAATTGTGATAATAATATTCAACACAAGTATTCTCACACAATATGCATTTGTTATATTTCTATTCATTCTGGACTTGTAGAATCCTTATATGGCAACAACTCAAGTTCCACAGTACGTCCATCATCACCTTCATAGTTCATGAGCTCCCATCAACGAATAAATCACAAATTAAGCTTAACATGTGTTCACGGAGTTCATGATAATAATTCTGGCCCCATGGTCACCATGACACCTCCCAACACTAGCCGCGTAAAGGTGTCACAACATATCCCAACCTATTAACTCAATTCCCGAATTACCCTGAAAATTATTATATATAAACATAATTGTATATGGGATGGGAACTGCTATGCATCATTCCCACAAAGTTGGGTGGCGGTTTAGTAGTTAAGGAGACCTCGGCCTGGAATTTTTTAAAATCTTTTAAATTTAAAACTAAAATGGGCAAAAAAATTCATTTTCCTTTAATTTCGTATAATTTGATAAGCATGCACAAAGAATAAAATCAAAAATAGCAGGATTTTTTTCCAAAAAGCTTAAAGGTACCAATTTTAAAATTTTCTAAAATACCCAACTTTCATTGAAAACCAATGCCCCTATTTGAGCCCCATTGTTCAAGAATAGGTTTTTGTCATTTTTTTTTTTGAGGATATGTGATTAAAAACTAATGAAAAATTTTAAGTTTACATGTAAAATTATTTTATTTGGAGAATATTTGGTTGGAAATGAGTTTGGAAAAAAAATGAATTTATAGAAAGGGACTTAAGGAGCTATATTTTATGATTTTTAGAAAAATATCTAATATTTCAAATTTTAAAACACCATTTTATGAGTTACATGTTAGGATAACACATTTGTTATTGTATTACTTGTTGTTTGAGCCCAATTTTCCAAAAAAATCATTTTCAACCTCATATTCATCAATAAAATAATTTTATAAATAAATTAAAATTTTTTCTTATTTTTTAATCACACGTTCTCTGAAAAATTACTATTTCATAATACATTTTTCGGCTAGAAAGGAGCTCAAACAAGGGAAACATTTCTTTTTTTTTTTAATTAAAAACAACATTTTAAGTTAGCACTATGTTACTTTTAACACAATAGTTATTGTATTGCCATTCAAATAAAGAGTAACACGTGTTACCCTACTCTCTGTCGGACAACACGTGTGTTACTCGCATTCCAAATCTTAATGGATTGTTTGGAATGTTGGGCAAAGCTAATTAGTTTAAAAGTGGTTTATAATTTACTAGGGTAAATTTTATTAGAGCTTAATTAAAAAGGCAGTTATCTATTCGGGCATATTTGGAATTTTAGTTAAATAAATAAATAAGTAAATGAGGTCTATAGTGTAATTAAAAATGGGGCCAATTCCAAACTTGCGGGCAAAAGAAAAAAAATTTACCTCAATCCTTACGTGTGTTTGTGTCATATTATTTTGGAAGAATGTATTTTGAAATAATTGATTGATGAAGAGTGTCTGATTAAAAAGTAAGGAAAAATTTTGAATGTGATAAAAAGTATTATTTTATTGAAAAATGTATGGTTGAACGTATTTTGAAAGAATAATTTTTTGTAGAATGTCGATGAAACAGGGGCTAAGTTGCCATTTCAAAAATAAAGTGTTTCAATTTCAAATATTGTTTTTTTTTCCTCTTCAATAATTAGATAATATTATTTTACGCTACCTACATCCTCTCCCATGTCCACCTTCAAACTTCCACCATAGGTTGCGGTTCTACGACAATCACCACCAGCCATTCAACCCTTACCCTGATAGAAAAACATAAAAGTATTATTGATCAAAACCATTAATCATAATCCTAATTCTCAAATATAGTCATCCATGTTGAAATCAATGAGAAAGAAAATAGCGGAAGCATAAACATA
>CAIGRK010381517.1:0-10067 GCA_903798315.1 Fraxinus greggii | reverse complement strand
GTTTCCTTAATTAAATAATAATAATAACAATGATTATTTCGACTCAAGTTGGTGCCTGTGAGCCATAATGATGTTCCTAGCCTCGTAGTAAGTCGATACAAGACCGGTCCAAAGGCTAGATGTGCCAACTTGACTTGATTTGTTCGAATGCCACGAAATTGTGTGCCTTTTCGAATTATTTGAAGTTTTAAAATTACTTTTGTATAAAAACGTGATATTTGTAAATGTTTATAAAATTACTGAAAGTGCAGTAATTTCGTTGACAAATTTGGTTTACAAATGGTGTTTAACATATCATTTCAAAAACTATTTTTGAAATTAATGAAAATCAATAGTCTAAATCTTGCCAACAATAATTTTGTCAACAAATTTTGTACGATTAGATTAATTGTTAGTTAAATTCAGTTGTTCAGTTGCATGGTGAGAACTGAACGATTAGGTTCACTATTCTTGACGCAGCCAAATTTTTTTTTTTTTTTTTTTCTGTCAACTGTGCTATACTTTAGTCAACTACTTCGGTTGATAGACATTTTCTTTTTTATAGGTAAATTATATACGTGCCACAATTTTTATTTCTTTTACCACATTTTAATAGTATTTAAGGATCTTAATCTTTGTTCATTATAACACTTATACTCATAGCAGTTTTTCATGTCAATTTATCTTTAAACTTTTCATTAGTTAACACTTTTTGTATTTAATAACATTTTTATGCCCAAAAGTTCGTTGAAAAGACGTAAAATAATTTATTTTTATCATTTTTTTTAAAAAAATTAAATTAAAATTGCAGAAAAAAATTATTTTTCCCTCATTTTAAAGCATGAATCCAACCACCTCTACATAAAAATCTCGAAAACTCTAATCTTTTTGAAAGCCGAAGGAATTGTAAAATAAAATATTTTGATATAAATCACTGTCAAGGACGAGACTTACTAATTGATAGAAGGTTGAAGATAAGAATTCGACGGAAAAAATTTTAAGGAAATAATTGCTGCAATGAACAAAGAATGAGAAGCTTAATTGTAATTAAAATATGGTGTATCAAATAAAAAATGTTGATAATATAACCTCATTTTTTTACGGGGTATTCTCAACTAAGATTTTAATAGATTTTACATTTTTATAAATTCTAATGAATTTCGTGAATTTGAATAGATTTTCATAAATTTCATAGCAATCTTATCAAGTATGGTGAAATTTCAAAAGATTTGGTTATATGTATTTTTAAAACTNTTATAATATTATTTTATTAAAGATTGCACGATTGAAAAGTGAAAAAAAATGCATTTTGAATAAAATGTAGACAAATGTTGGCTTACTTTGATACTTGAGAGAGAGCTTTACGGGAGTGTTCTCAACTAAAATTTTGATGAATTTTAAAAGATTATAAATTCTCATGAATTTCGTGGATTTAAATAGATTTCCACAAATTCCATAAGAATCTCATCAAATATGGTGAAATTTCAAAAGATTTGGTTATATGTATTTTTAAAACTGAAATCTATCCAAATATTTTATAATTCCATTTATTAATAAAGTCTTTATAAATTCACTAGTTAGTAAGAATAATTAAATTTTAAAGAATTTAATTGAATTTCATTAAAATCTCAATTGAAAACATCTAAAATTTAATGAATTTCACTAAAATCCATTAAAATCTAAATTAGGGATATCTAAATTTAGAAGAATTTTTAAAATATGTCACAACCTCAATTGAATACACCTCCCTAATTCTTTGGGACTCTTGTTGCAATTTTATTTTTTTTTGTTATCTTTGTTTTATTTTTTCATTTGTTTGAAGGGAAGGACAGAGCCGTTATTGAACAAAATATAGAACAATTTACAAATACAATTAAGCTAGATGTACTTGACACCAAGGATGACATCCCCTTAGGTAGAAGAAATTTGGGTAGTGATGAGATAATGTGTTTAAAATCAATAGTGTAAATTGTTTAAATTGTTACATGAAAAAATGTAAAATTTCTTATCAACCATAGTGAACATGTTGCATGATTGTTACAAAAATTGGGAACAAAAAGGATAAATTTTTCTTTATTAAATTAAACCGTTTATAAATTATTCCCAAATGGAGGCTTAAAGCATGTTTGATTCTCATTAATTGGGAAAAATGAATTTTGAAAAGTATTTTTAGAAGCAACCACGCTATACTAATCTTTTGGATGATATGCAAGATGATAGAATCGACAAGTGATCGAACTTAATTGAATTGTTTTAAAAACAGTACATTATCATCCAATCACTTTTTGTTACAGTTTTATTTGTCACCCTATGTGTTAAATTCATCTGACAAACAACATAATTCTCTTATTGGGGGACCAAATGGGGGCTAAACCACTAGTATGAATGAAGATGTCAAAAGCAATGATTGAATAAATTAATGAGAGTCAAGGCAATTAATTTATTTCTGTTCCCCATTAAATAACTCCCCGCCGTTATGCTTGTCAAACAACATCTACTGAGAGAGAGGAGAGAGAGCGAGAATTCCGGTTTCTTTGTGAGAATAAATGGACTTGAAATCCTTAAATTTTAAGAATTTACACTAAAAACATCATCGATCGGAGTGGGGCGTTAGTGGGTCCCCCTTGTCTGATCGTGAAGTTTGTCAAATATATGTACGTTATTTTTTAATTTGTATATTTACAATATCAATGTGTAATGCGCGTTATGCTTTACCCTTTTTTCCTTTGGATTTTTTAGTTTAAGGTTTCTTCTACTTTGTTTGCGTTTTGCTTGCTAATTCAACTATTGAATGTTTGAAAGTTTATGGATTTTACTGGAATTTAACGGTAAGGGAATTATTCGTCATTTTTGCCCAGTTGTTTTTGTAGGTNTGGGTCCCCCTTGTCTGATCGTGAAGTTTGTCAAATATATGTACGTTATTTTTTAATTTGTATATTTACAATATCAATGTGTAATGCGCGTTATGCTTTACCCTTTTTTCCTTTGGATTTTTTAGTTTAAGGTTTCTTCTACTTTGTTTGCGTTTTGCTTGCTAATTCATCTTTTGAATGTTTGAAAGTTTATGGATTTTACTGGAATTTAAAGGTAAGGGAATTATTAGTCATTTTTGCCCAGTTGTTTTTGTTGGTTATTGAGAGGTGAATATGAGGTGCTTGAATATTGATTTGAACTTACGCCTGATTCTGGTGCTTATTCTATCAAGTAAGTTCTTTTTGGGTTGTGTATTTCTCTGTCAGAATATTCAATTTTTGAACTGGTGAGTATATATGGTTGAGTGTTGTGATGAATGTTTATTCATAGGAAAAGTTTCTTTCTTTGCATATAGAATCTTTGTTCAAAACCAATTGAGAAAAAATATTTTTATTTTTATTTATTTATTTATTTTTTGGTGGTTGAATGAGGGACGTGCTAATCAGTAATCCTTCCAGCTTGCTTTTTCTACCGATTGCTGTATTTTTCTTGTATTGCTTCTACAAGGAGGATTTTTAATTGACATTTTCAGATAAGGAGGATGTTGGGATTTTTGCAATAATAGTTGATCTCTTTTTACTTTTCCCAGTTCCTATCATCATAAAGGCATCTTCCGCCAAGGATGGCTATAAGCAGTGTGAACATACTGTCAAGCATTGGGCATCATCATCTCTTAATTCTAAAGTTAAGGAAGACAAACATTTATTGCGGGACTTGCTCTTTTTCCTTCATGTACCTCGAACAGGAGGGCGTACATATTTTCACTGGTAACTTTCTATTGGTACTGGTACTGAACCCATATGCCACCTCGGTCCTTCCTCATACAAGGAACGACAAAAAATGATTATCGTTCTCAAAATTAATTTGTTAAATGGTAAATGCAGATGCTTTATTCTCATGCTTAGAACCTTGTTTGTAGTTTCTTGAGGAATCTGTACTCAAATTCTCAGGAATGTCCTCGTTCTTATGATAAGTTACGGGTGGATTCGAGGTAATGCTAGACATCATAGTTAGAGCATCCAAATTATTTACTCCTGTATTAGTTTGATTAAAGCATTCAAATTATTTACCCCTGTATTAGTTTGATGAAATCTTCAATCAGCCAATCATTTTGTTCTTAACACTCCTTCGAAAACAAAATGAGGCCACCTTAGCAATTGTAAGGGGCATTTGTAGCCAAGATCACAAGTATTGTGAGCTTGTCACAAACTCAGAATTCGCTACTTGCCTGATGTTGTGAGCATGAAGAGGTGGCGAAGCTGGAAACAGATGGTCATTATCACATGTTAGATAATCCAAAATAATTAATCTAATAATGGATTAGCTCTTGAGTTATTTGAACTTTGCTTGTACAGAATGAGTGTTTGACAACTTGTTTAGGAATGGTGTGGCTTGTAAAGATGCTATGAGACTTTACCTCTTTGAAGTTAAGAAAGATGAAGTCAGAATGATTGGCTCTCTATGATTTGATTTTTATAGCTGGTCCTAGCTGTAAACTTTTAATATTGTCATTTTCGGAGACATGTTATCTCTTCGTTCTTTGTTATCTCTTCGTTCTTGTTTAGTGTTGAAAATAATCAGCATATGTCCATGTCCTTTCCTTCAACCGGACTATCAAGGCACCCCACAGTTGGAAAAAAAGGGGAAAATGCTGCTTACCTTTTAGGATCATTGTGATTATTCTTGTACTCCGTATCATGTGAAAAATTATTTCTAACTCTAAAGTTTCTTTTTCATGATGTCTAAGTTGTGAATTTTGTTGCGATTCGCAGAAAACCAAACTGTCGGTTATTAAGTACTCATGATGACTATAGCATCATGTACAAACTTCCCAAGGAGAAAACGTCAGCAGTGACAATACTTAGAAACCCTGTTGAACGTGTCTTTAGCACTTTTGAATTTTCTGTGGAGGTAGCAGCTAGGTTTTTGATGTATCCTAACTTAACTTCTGTGGGAAGAATGGCTAGACGGCCACGGCCTAAGAAGGGTGGAGCAAGCACTTTGGATATCTGGCCATGGAAATATTTAGTTCCTTGGATGATAGAAGATTTATTTGCTCGAGTATGCCCTTTAACTAGAGTTTGATGCTTCCTTTTATGCATATTTTTTTGGGCATCCTTTTTTAGGATTTTTTCTTTATTTTTCTGTGCAAATGCATCATGAAGTACCATTTTTATTCTTGTGCTTGAAACAAAATAATACAGTTGGAGTACTGTTACCTTGGTCTGACTATTATATTAGCATTTATATTATACTTTTTTTTGATTTATGTTTCTCAAACCAACTAATACACAGTTTTGTGTTAAACTCGTCTTGGTTTAACACATCATTTTTTTTTTCCAATACATGTTGATTTTAATATCCCGCAAGTGTTAGGATTGTAAACAAGTAATAAAGTAGGCCTAAAGTTCAAGTATCGATGTCACATGGAATAAGTATTGAACATACTTTCAATTATCCTAACTCTAGTCGAATATAAATACACAATAGAGATGAGATAGATTTTACACTAATAACCTTAGTCTAATCTAATTTTCTATTAAGTGGTAGGAAGTGTTTATGAATACTCAAGTAATTGATAAAGCACTAGGATCCTGTATACTTATATATTCTTCAACCTTAAAATTTAATCTTGTAGTTTGACAACATTTATTCTTATTATCTAATACCCAAGTAGAATTATATCTATCCTCACATATGATCCGAAAATATCTCTATTCTGAATGCGAACATGTAAAGATACACTGAGCTACAAAGACATTTATTTGGATATGAAAACTATAGAAAATTATCCTTAATATCTATAAGACCTTAGAGTGATTGCTACTTGTGCTAAATATTCTTATTCCTTCTCCCAAATGTCAATATAAATCATACATTAATTCAATTATTAGTCAATTAATTGAAAAACATTAAACTCATGACAATCATTTAGACTAAACGAACATTTAAGTGTCAAACTGTAGAATTTACTGTCAAAACTTCATAATATTGGGTTCAACGTTATTCTAGTATCTATAGAACTAGTCAAACATCATAATAATACAAGAACACAAACTAAATAGGCGCAACATTACCCGAAATTAAAGTTTTAGGAAGAAAAACGTTATTGACGTGATGCAAGTTCCTAAAGTTTGCAATTAAGTGTTCAAACTTTAGCTCTCGAAACGTGTGAATCCCCTCTGATTGCTCCATTAACGCTTCCAATTGATCACGTGCAATTCTGATGATCATCAGTTTCTCTGAATCAACTCTAATTTCACATTTTTCACACAGACTGCATCCAAGTGTATTTAAATCGGGGTTTTACCTACCATTGACATATTTAAACCTAGATTAGATAAATATTTGCTCAATAGCAATAAATAATCAAGAATAGAAGCCAAAATAAGTGTAAAAAATACACTTATCACATGTAAAGTCTTCTTGCAGCACGCTGTTACTTTTTGATAGCACTAAATGTTTGCTCAGTAGCACTTTTGAATGTAACCTTGAAAATTTTAAGAGGGGTAGAACTGTCAGAAATACCTTCATTAATTATGTTCCATGATCATAAAATGTTCTTCATATATAAGATATACAATTCTGATATTAATTTTTTCAACTTTAGCTGTGTACTTTGTCCTTTGCATTCCACATCTATATGCCAAATCGATCTATTCCAATTGAAAAGATCATTTTACAATGCAGTAGTAGAATTTGGTTGTGGATGATTGACATGCTTTGACCTCATTATCTCTGAATGGTTCTCTCACCATCAGGAAGGTTCTGGTAAAAATTGAGTGTTTATTCATGATATATTTGGATGTTCTGTAGTTTTTTTTAGTTGTGTTGTCATACTAATTGTAGTATTTGAAACTACTATATCAATTTGCTTTTATCAAGCACTTCTATTTCTACATAAGTTGACTGTACTGATCTACCAATTATACTGTCATGGTTTTACACAAGCTTCATGGTTTTACACAAGCTTCATGGTTAGTAGTGGATTTTGTATTGTTAATATTGATCATTTATTTCCTGGCTTTTTAGATAGATCTATATTGTTAAGTTTAACCTGTAATTTTTACATGATTGGATTGCAAACATTTTTTGGTAAGAATTTATTTATTTTGCTTGATTTCGTTTTAGATTTTATAGTGGTATCTTTGTGAGGCTACTTTGTTATCTTAGTGCATCAAATATCATATCTTTAAAGTCTTTTCTACATCTTTATGACAGAGGGATGCTAGAGAACATAGAGGCCAAACTTATACAATGGCCAATATCTCCTACGATATGGAAGACATTTTAATGCCTCTACATGAATTCATTAATGAACCTATTGTTCGGGACATCGTCCACAATGGAGCCACTTTCCAGGTAATGTAGTCGTAGTTTGCTCAATATGATTTTAGTGTACCCATGATATCTTACTAATACCTTTTATAACTCGTAGATGTGGTTTAAGATCGGAAAATTGATTTAGTGAGTTCTTAATGATGTTGTAAACCACCTGCTCAAGGATTATTGCTTGGTCCCACTATTTTCGCTTTCTGAGGAATTAGGGGTAATTTCTATAACATTATACATGCTTTTTTCAGTAGGGAAGTAGTATGTATCCAACATTTCTGTCCAATAAGAGACAGTTTACTTAATGTTGTAACACCTTTGATGTTAGACTGCATTTATGAGACACTGAAACTAGCAATTTGCCAGAACTTCTGGATTAATGAATATTATTTTTGTTAGTGTTGTAAAGTTCTTCGAATTGAGTTATAAAGGGCAGTTAAGTTACAAATAGAAATGAATAGGAGAATGAGACAGCCATTGAATGTTCTCTGATACACTGGCGGTGTAATGTGAGATCGAATTTTGCTGATATCAGCAAATACCAGTAAGACTGAACTGGATTTGTGATTTTAATGGTTTTCTCAGCCTCGTCTCGTTAGTTCAGAGTTTAGACGCACCCTCTTTCCTAACCATTTCCTAATTTACAGATTGCTGGACTCACAAACAACTCCTATTTAGCAGAATCACATGAAGTGCGCCATTGTATACTCAAGTATCCAACTCTTGGAAAATATGTGCTTGAAGTTGCGAAGGTAATTATGGAAGGTTTCTTGCTAGCATTCATGCCATTGTATACTCCTGTATCCGACTCTTGGTAATTACTATTATGTATTCATTTAATTGTCTCATCCATGGTATATTGTTGTAAATATTGCAGAAAAGGTTGGACGATATGCTGTATGTTGGACTTACCGAGAACCATAAAGAATCAGCCTCAATGTTTGCAAATGTGGTTGGTGCACAGGTGATTTCTCAGTTATCAACATCAAGGTCTAAGAGAGAGATGGCAAATAACAGCGACTCAGGTTAGCAATCAGAAACAATTTATGCACCGCATTGACTGTCTCTCTGTTGCAACTGATAAAAAATTAAAGAGAATTTATCTATGGATCTTGGATGTGAAATCTTGAATCCGGGATGTTAAATAACTCAATAGTTGACTGAATTTTGAAATTGTATGCATTTCTTATTCCTGTAATGTGGAGGGTGTGCAGGCGACCTGCATGATAAAAATATTGATTTTCCTTAACCGTGACTACTACTGCAGAACAGAGCTCCTTGCTTCCGGATTTCCGAACGGATGCTAATTATCAAGTAAATAAGTGAAACATTTTTTTCTTCTGATTATGTTAATATAAAGGGGTATTTTAACTTAAATATCTCCTTTTGTTCAATTACAGAGAAATAACACTTACAAAAAGGTAAATAAACTTTCATCAATTGGCAAGGACAAAGCAACAAAAAAGAACGTGATCTGTGACTTCCATTTAATTTTTCTTGTCTTGAGATTGGAAACTTTCCCCTTCCTTTCCTTTTCTTTTCACATGGCTAAGGTCTCTCTGTTGCCATATTAGATGACTGTTGGCAAACTTATGGAAGCATATGAGTCCTGTACTTCACACTTACGGCACAGCCAAGAAGAGAGACGTGCAAATTCTTTGAAGAATATTTCTCCTGCAAACTTTACAAAAGAGGTATAATATCTTGAATGAACAAGTCCTGAAACATTGAATTTTCTGACTACTTTTTTACTGTAGAAATCTTATTCTTAGCTTCCCATTTTTCAGGCTCGTCGTCTTGTTCCCAAGGTACTTCTCCAGAAGATCACATCACTCAACAACCTAGATATAGAGCTTTATAATTACGGCCAGAGCATCTTTGCGAAGCGACTTGGGCATGTGGTGCAGACTATGGTTGATACAGTAAGTTCCGGTTCTTAAGAAATTTGTGGTTACCATGCATCTTTTTTACTTCCATAGATCTTCAGTGCTTTATATTACTTGTATGTTGCAAACTTGTCATGTTTGGTATGCTGAATTGAACAGTACTAGACAATACAATTTTGACAAATTTTGTTACGCGCCTCTCATGACGGACCTTGTGCTTTTAACTGCAGAAGACGCAAGAAACGATACTTACTGAGAGTGCATACATTAATTCATATGGTTCCCCCTCTTGGAAATTCCTTTCCATAGGCGCTGCGGGTCTTTTATTGCTTGTCTCTGTGTTTCTCTCCAAAAGAAGAACGTCGAAAATCAAGCTATAAATGTAATTTTAACTACAGTTTAAGTGATATATACTCAAGTTCAGAGTATTTAATTAGAAAAATCAATGCAAAATAAGTAAAAAAGTAAAGTTACCAAGCTTTGATGAAGATGTTTACCAATACTAAGGCGATTAGGTGGCTCGGGTTTTAGCTCGTCCGAAGTTTCGACGCATGCCCTATTTGTGGAGGTAATATGTCTTTATAATAGGGTAATTAGCACATAACGTCTACATATACCACTGTTATTATGGAAAACGTCCTTACATTTCACTTTTTGACATTTTCACCCTTATTTTCATTGCACAAAAGGTTTATTTCATCCATTTTCTCAAATAAAATATGTGAAATGACGAATATACTCTTCTCTTAAAATAAATCAAAAGGAAAAAAGAAAAAAAATGCCAATTTTTTTTTTTTTATTGAAAAGGGTAAATTAATCCCAAATGTCTTTACATTTCACTATTATTGTAAAAAAGTTCATACCTTTCATCTTTTAACATTTTCACCCTTAATTACA
>CAIGRK010381465.1:0-10383 GCA_903798315.1 Fraxinus greggii | reverse complement strand
TTTAGCCATTTTCTCCAAATTTGTCAATTTTTGCTTATTTTCTTCAATTTCATCAACCTATATCACAACATCAAAACACACATAAAAACAATGTAAAACTCTCCATCAATATCCACATGGGTTGCAAAAATGGCTCCAAGTTTAGTATTTCTACACTAGGTTAAATATGACAAGTAGGACTAACGTTGACTCCGCCTGTGATTGATTAATTATAAAAAGGACTGCAGATTAGGTAAACATCAGATAATGAAGGATATGGCATACACTAGTGCATTATATTCAACTGAGAGATCAGGTGGAAAATGAGGGGACACATTGATAGCTATTTCAGCACAACTAGCAGCACTAATTGAAAAGATAGATAGTTAGGCAACCAATCAAATAGTGAATGCGGTCTAATTAGCTAAGCTTAGATGCAACCATTGGGGTGGAAATCACGAAAGTGTGCATTGTAATGTGGAAGCCTATTTTTTAAATCAGCTAAAGAAGTAAATTACATGCAAAATTACTCGAGGCAGCAGAATAATCCACATTCGAACATATACAATCCTGACCAGAGCAATCATTTCAACTTCTCGTGGAGTAATAATCAGTCTTCTCAAGGTGTAGCATATCATAATGTACCACTAGGTTTTCAACAGCTAGAAAAGAAACCTTCATGGGAAGAAGTGTTGAGTAAACGGGTAGCATCATCAATTGAAGTATTGAGTAAAATAGCTAAAGCATCAACAAAATTCATACAAGATACAAAGAAAAATTTTCAGATTTAAAGGTCTGCTATACAAAATTTGAAAAATCATATGGGACAAATTGCAAAGGCACATTAGAAAGACATCCTGGAACTTTGCTAAGTGATTCTAAGACGAATCCCAAACATCGAGTAATGACATTAAGTGTTGTGGAGAACGAGCAAATTGAGCCAAATACTACTCACAGCAGGGTTCAACTTCCAGAAATTATAGCTAAGAGACAGGCAGTAGTGAATGAAAATGTACCTTCCACAGATGATGAGCACGAAGAGTGGTGTGAAAATTAGCAAAAATAATTTCATATCAGAATTCAGATAATCCACAGGTTAAGGCAACTGTTCGTATCGAAACGAATTTACCTTCTATCTCATTTTCTCGAAGACTGCAAAATAAGAAACTCGAAAAACAATTTGAAAGTTCCTAGACATATTTAGAAAGCTTCATGTCAACATCTGGTTACTTGAAGCCATATCACAAATACCAAGCTATACGAATTTTTTAAAGGAGATTTTATTAAAAAAGAGAAAGCTTCCTAAATTTGAGACCATCAAACTAAATGAGAAGTGTAGTGTCATCTTACAAAACAAATTACCGCCTAAACTAAAATTCCAATGAGTTTCAACATACCTTGCTCAATAGGAAACGATTTTACTTCCAGTTGTTTATGTGATTTTGGAGCATGTAAAAATTTAATGCATTTTTTCTATCTATAGGAATTTAGGTTTAGAATAGCAGTGTGACACAACTATTACCCTTCAACTGGCGGATAGATCAATCAAATACCATTGAGAAGTGGTTGAGAACGTGCTCATTAAAGTGGCAAGTTCATATACTTAGTAAACTTCTTTGGCTTAGACATAGAAGAACAATGGGATACATCACTACTAATCTTGAGTCGATCTTTCCTATCAAAAGTCGAGCTATCATGGATTTTGAAGTTGGCGAAGTGACCCTGAGCGTGGATGATTAGCAAGAAAAGTTCAAAATTATTTATTTTGTTTTATGTATTTGCATTGCACGTAGTTATTATATCGCATTTGTTTTTAGGCATATTTTTGTCTAGTTAAAAGGGTCATCGTGTTTATTTTAAGCTTACAGCAAGAAAAAAAATTAGTAAAAGATAATAGAAAAAGAATGTGGCACGTTTTTCAAAGCTCTAGGGGCGTAAACAAAATTGATTATCATACACACCTCATTAGAGATTTTAAACTATTTATTGACTCTTATATTTGTTTTCTTCTGTCAAAGGTACAGAGCTCTCAAATGGTTTATTGTGTGTTTGTATGAGTTAGATAGCGAGCTGAAAATAATGAATATATTTGAAATTACTAGTAAAAATTAAATGTGCATTGCATGTTATTTTGAAATACTTTTAAGTACTGCAAAAGAAATATTTGATACCGATTTGTTGGGAGGATTTAATGAGTTTCAAACAAATTAAAGAGAATAACATTTAGGATAGGAATTTAAGAGAATAGAATTATACTCTCAAAACTCAACTTTTGTGATTAAAATTTTTTGTGATGAACAACATTTTTATACTACATTTGGTACATAAGAATGAATTCTTAATACATGAATTTAAACACCCATTAGAATTTCTAGATATATAAATACAAATAAATTAATCTATAATAACTCTAAATTTATGTAGATAAAGATTATCAAGTTAAAATTCATTTAGTCTAGATTAATATGAACGTTAATTAAGTAAGAATTAATAACATGAAATTAATACAGAAAAGGATTTTGTAATATTTACTACATCTTGAAAAAAGAAAGGTCTGGTATTATTGAAATAATTGAATTGCAGTGGGGTTAAAATATCAAAAATTGATTCTCACCTAATGCGATATTTAATATATTATATGTGTTGATTTATAAACTGTGGATATGTTGCATTCTTAGATTAATTGATTCTTATCCTGTAAAACTTGATATTATTTACGCACATGAATTAAGTTTAATATTATAATATAATGAGTTGATCCATATGCTTAACAGGTTGAAATAGTAGAACTTCGATGCTGAATTCAAAAAAAAAAAAAAATTACTGCATTATACAATTTTTAGACCAAATTTAGCATAATTTGGAGGTGATTGAACTATTGTAGGAAGATATTAATATGAATGGGAGTTCCATGTATGTAATTTCTTGTGTGGATTATCTAAGACTTATAAAATGGACATTTAGGTCAAAATATTAAGTTAGGGGTCGATTTTTGAGAATGTGTGTTTAATAAGAAACATTGCACCAATCATTGTGTAAAAGGAAAAAAAATAAAAAAGAGCTATCTCATATGAAATGTCTCTTCGTAGCCTTTAGACTCGAATGATTAAGTCTACAAAGGTACTTAAAACCCGGTGCTCTGTGGTCATCTAAGTTACGAATCATTGATTTAAAACATGTTATAAAGGTCATTTAAAAAGTTTAATGAAGAGAAGTCCGCACATAAGATAAGTGAAAGTGATAAAAATGCAAATCTGAAAAACAGGTGCATGAAATAGAAAACGTACAACATGCTTTGATTATGCCCCAAACATTTATTTGAGAGTTAGATTTTTGACCGTGGATTATTAACCTAATTGAATCTTGGAGATTGAAGCAATCAAAATTTGAAGAATTCTTATTTGTTTAAGTATTGACTTGTAATTAATGAGATCTATCTAAACTATAGAAAGTGAGGAGTTAGTATAAAGATTCAACATTAGATCACCTATTGGGAAAAGAGTAAAAAAGAACAAGTTTGAAAGGTATGTGAATCTTACGAATGATGAAAGGAAAAATTTGACTATCGAGGGTCGGGAATTGAAACAACATGTTAATTTATGATATTTGACTTAATGCTTCACACACACATACATCAGTTTTGCATAAGAGAAGTGGATATTGAATTTGATATTGTGACCTTGAAGCAGTTTATAAATTTAATACAACGATTTCAATCTTGAAACAAAATGGCAGGTTATCTAACTAAAATTTTGTTGCATTTTTTTTTTAAGTTAGGTTATAGTTTTGTTTATGGACAAACAAATGTTTAAGTTTGGAGGTATTTGATAAGTATATTTTATATACTTATACGGGTTTTATAATATTGGCATGTCATTGTTTTTTTGATAAATTATAGTCTAATCTTGTGTATATTTCTTTTATTAGGAGAAACTCGATGAATGGACTTGAAATTATAAGAAATGAGCGAAAACAGCGAAGTTCAAAGTTTGATGATCAAATTGTAAATATCCAATAGTTAATTCGAACCATGATAAGATAATTTTGAAATTGCTATGAGTCAATTAGGTACAACTAGAAGTCAAAAATGAATGAAATATGATCAAAGTATTTTCACAAATCAATTTTCGATCGCATGAGTTATGTTTCAAATTTTTAGCCAAAGATTGAAACCCATTTTTGGCATAATAAACATTCGAATTGGAAATATTCTACCTCTAGCAAAGTTGTATCCTTTTGAGTTAGCTTTCTTACATATTTTAAATCGCATTAATCGGATATTAGAAGAGAAAGTTATGACAAAACTATCGATAACGGTGCAGAAATAAAAAATGCAAACGTGAAGGCAACTTTCCTTATTCAATTTGAACTCTTTTGAAAACCAATTTGATCGTCATTTTCAACCCAATTTTTGGCTCCTATTAATACCTAACAGTAGAATACATTAGAAAACCTCACACCTACATCTCATACACCAAAATTCATTAATTAACATCATCAAAGAGATGTCATTCCATAGTTCTTATGTTAAATGACAATTACAAGTTTTCAAGAAATTGATTGGAGTTTCAACCTTAATTTTTGGAGAGACAACCAGAAGATATGTTGTAGATTCATTGATGATCATTGAAGAGATTCAAGATTCTAATATCCATCTTCTTCTCCTTCATCAATCTAAAATTCGGGTTATGTTCTTTTAATTAAACATGTTTTCATGTGATTTTGTAATGCTAGGCTAGGGGTTTAATTACTAAGACATTGGTGAACCCTTATTATTATATTTTAATGTAAATTCGATAATTTGATGTTCAATATGTGTTTATTCTTGAATGATTGTTTTAGAATTTAATGACTTTTCAATTACTTGATCATTAATTGAATTGATTGTTAATTTGATTGATTTTGAGAAAAAATAATATGATGGATAACACTTTATAACAATTATTTTAAAATCCAATAGGAGATAGAGTTATATCGCTATATTTTACATGATTTTTATTGATGTTTTAGTGTTTTTAATCGTATTTTCATGTTCGCATCTTTCATAAAAATATAGGAAGGTTACGTAAAATAGTAGATTCAATTGACATTGATGGATGCTTTTAATTAATTTAGAAACATTAATCAACGAAAATGTGCCCATATTGTCAAGTTATTGACTTGCTTTGAAACATATTAATAAGGGGATACCAAGGTCTTAATAATATCACATCGAAATTTACAAAAACTTTATAAATTGTTCAATAGAATAATCAGTTTAATTAGTTAATTTAGCATAAATTCTTCAACAAAATTTGTTATTAGATTAAAGTTAACATTAGTTGATACTGGATTAAGGACAAAGTTTTCGTCGGAACAATACTTTATTGATCACTTTATTACTTGTTCGAAAAACCATACACTTGCAGGAAATCAAACGATCACGTAACATGAGAGTTAAGTTCTTTAAGAATTTCAATGATGAGAATCAAGCAATCAATAGGTACTCCATAAATTCTGCATTCAGTGGATGATGCGAGAACAAAGTTAATGAATCCCTTCTGCTTCTGTGTACATATGCATACAGCGGATTCAAGAGAAGCAGAAGGCTGGCACTAAATGTTTACTGTCTCCTCTTATCTCAAGCTGGGAATATGCAGCCACAAGATAAGGATATTTGCTCCACAAATCTGTAGTGCAATCACAATCATACAATGAGCAGAAGCTGATTCTCAATACAACTTGTTGAACCCCGAGGGCGACGAATTTTCCCCCAGTCTAGGCAAGAATGCTTCCCTTTCAAGTGAAACTTGAAGGCATGACATAATTTTAACGAACGCCATCCACAGAACAGGCGAACAGCAGAACGCGTAGGCAAAAGTAGCAAGTGCCCGTACAACGCCATTTGAGTACCAAGGACAAGCCATTACCAAAAGGGCCCCAAAGATTCCGAGCCATGGTGTTAAAATGGGTAGAACTGGTAGAAGAAAAGCATTAACTGCTATGCACGAAAGCGATAAGGCCCCCAGCAAGTAGAGACCCCACCCTATGAGTGGGTGAACGGTGTGGGGAACGAGAAAGAATGGGATTATGTAGGCAGCAAGAATGGACCATATAGCAATCAATTTGAAGCCAGTCTGCATGAAGAAAATACTTTTCTCTTCTCGGCGATAGCATAATTTGGATAAGTCAGGCCGTGCTAGACGCGCCACAGCCATTATTCCAAGGTAAAATACGGCCTCGATTAATACAAGTGGCAGCTCTGCACTATACCTGTTAACAAGCAAGTTACAGATTTCTTAGAACACTTGAGAAGTAGTTAAGAAGAGTAAAAAAAAAATAATGAAACATTAAAATCACGAAAAGAGATGAACTATAAGGTCGACTTAAGAACTCGCACAAATTTGGCTTAAGAACTTTACCCAAGAGTTTGACGCCGTTGTTCATGCCACTGGATGCCGAGTGGGAGGACAGGCCATGACCACCAATACCAGGGTTTTAACCAAGGGGCACCTGGGAAAGTAATAACACTGTTTGGTCCACAAGGAACACTCCACCGAAGTCTGAGATCTATGCCAGATAGAAATTTAATATGGTGAGAAATAAGAACATTGGCTTTTAAATTTTGCTGAAACGTCTGAGTTGTTATTTACTTACAATAGTAAGAAGCATCCATTTGATAGCCTAGAGGAAGTCTATATGCTCCATCAAGCTTTGTACCATTTGAAGGAGGATGAAACATGGGTCGATCGAGTAAATCAGGGAAGTAGCTTCCAATGAACCCTTGGTCCGCGCCATCAGGGTTACTTCTCCCGACCTCCAGTTCATGAATCATGTCATTGAATACTGCTTTTGATGGCTGCAAGTTAAGATTCATAAGGATTTTGAAGAACATATATAATAGATGCAAGAGAGTGCCTTAATGGACTTGCAATAACCTCTTATCTCGATCATTAAACATAGCATTTGGTTTTGACTAAAAAATTACAAACAAAAACAAAGATAGATGCTGCTGCACCAATTTGTGTGCTTCAAATTGCCCAGTATCTAACAGTCGTGCTCCAAGAAACAAGAAAACATTGAGAGAAACACATATTTGTCAGTATTTTTACCTGCAACACAAAGAGGCCAGTGTGAAAGATGCAGGGATTGATAAATACTGCACAGAACCGACCACACTGGAACAACTCATCGGTGTTTCTGAGGAAGAGGTTATCGGCATCAAGCATGACCACCCTGTCGTAGTCCACTAGGTTCCATGCATAAAGTTTGTTCAGTGTTAGCTTGAATCTCCAATCGAAGTTCAACTGACTTCTGTAAGGATTGTTCAGATTTTCGACTCTCATGACCTGTGCACCATCTTCCTGTTTGCTGGACCACGAAAAAGAGAAGACATTAATTCATTCTCTCATATTGATTTCAGAATTCTAAAGCTTGATGTATAGATACAGACGCTGACACACAATATATACTAATAAACTAGACATCAATCATCACTCTATTATTGAAGACTGATTTTAAGGAAATAATTGTGTCCCCTCTCTACTAGCTTAAGCTTTCAGACTTGATGGATCAACATAGTATCGAAGTAGGCAAAAAACTAAGTTTAAGTCGCTACCATCCATTTATGAATATTGTACACATGCCAAGCCTTGTTGAATAGTGAATCCGGCCTGCAAGCGAAGGGAAGTGTTGAAGACTGAATTTAAAAACATAATCTGATCTCATCCAAATTGATTATGTGAAAATGAATTCTCAAATAACTAGCTGTTTGTTTCTTTGTACTACGGATAACTAGTCCATGTCATGCAACCAAGAAGAAATTTTAGGTTCTTTATTCAATAATCATACACCAAGTAGTGATAGAGGACTTTTTTCAGCTCATAGATAAAGCAACTTCAACAAGTTCTTTCCAAGAATAAAAGTAATTTATACCTCAGCAAAGAAAGAATAACACCTTTAAGTCTTTAACCCTTCACCTCGCTGTACAACAACCTCATCTAAAAGCTCAAGAAGTTTGATAAGGGATTATAAACTTATTTGCTAAGTTTATAGAAATTATGTACTCGACTCCACATGTAGGCTGGATTCATCAGTTTTCTCAAATGAGTGACTAAAAAAACTTGAACTCAAAGACATCTTTATGTTCTAAGACAATATTAAGACTTTGTTTGAGCACCATTTTTCGTGAAAAATGAGTTTTATAATAGTTATTTTTCGGAGAATGTGTCGTTAAAAAGTAGGAAAAAAATTTAGTTTATATGTAAAATTATTTTACTGGAATGTGTGGGCGAAAATAAATCTAGAAAAGAAAATGAATATTTAGAGACAGGAGCTTAACAGGGGCAAAACTATCTTGTCTGAAGCCTGGTACTATTAAAAAAAAAAGGGAGACTTATTTATTTAAATTATGTATTCTAATCCCCCACCCCTTTTCTTCTAAGAGCATTTTTCATCCCATCTTAAGTTTTTTTGTGGACCCAAAAAAAAAAAGAGAAAGAAAAATGATGCCACAATCTGAAGATGCAAAAGATTATTGCAATAAAAAATAAGAGTTGACAAAGTGACAGCTAAAATGCCGGCAATAGTTAATTATGTGGTAATGTATGAAATGATGAACCTGCCTATTGATTATTAGTGACAACACATCACCTGTCCAAAAATACTTTTTATAAGAATCTTAAATTATCCTCAATAGAATATCCCACACCATCAGTTATTAAATCACAAATTTTATCTCATTAATGACGGTAATCTCGCAAGTCTCGTCCCCTTCATTTTTTTTGGGTAGATGGAAAGAAACAACAAAATAAGAATTCTATTTATGAATTCTAGCAAAGGCCACCCTATTCGTGTCAAATCTGCTAATAGAAGAGAATTAATGGAGATGTGGGTTTTCGAAAATAATAATAATAATAATAATCTGTGTGTATATGTTAGAAAAGGTCCAAATCGGTATAGTCAGATGACCAGCCAATTGGCAGAAAGGCAATACTTTTATTGACTGGAACAACTCAAGAATGAGTTGGTGCAGGACTTTCCTCCTAAGTTCCTACTTATCACGACACTGTCTTAGTATAATTTTATCTATTTTAATATTAATTTTGCTACGTGTACATCAAAATAGTACATGAAAATGTCGTGGAGAGAAAAAAAATTGGATGAAAAATGAGATTGTGTTTTAAACTGACAAATCGTAACGAACAGCGTGACATTATGTAATCAAATCCTGATGTACCAGTAGCAAACTCCTTTATTATTCAATTACCATACATTTCTAAAATATTCACTTGAGCGAAAACCACGGCAAACAATTCCTTTTTCCAAAGACAAAACGCCAATTCTTCTGTCTTGTGTTTAGAACAACCTTTAAAACTGGACAAAATTAAGTCAAAATTAAAAACAAGTTGACAAATATCTGCACAAAGTGGGGCCCTTAACCAAATTGCATTGCATCGATCCATTGGTCAATCCAATTTCATCAATTTCTTTTCTTTTGAGGACAAAAAATAAAAATAAAAATAGAGCCAAAGCATATTCTCGCAAGTGCAAAGTTAAAGATAAACACAAAAATAAAGTGCTTCTCTCTGTCATCTCCAACCCAAAATCACAATCAGAAAACTCAAATTTTCTCCTTTTTAGTCTGAATCAAGAGAAAAAATAATACTCTCTTTCTATCGAATTTGTAGTGTACCGAAAGCAGATCTCAATTTTATAAGAGTTATTAATATAAATACTTACAGGGCTTGTACCCAGTGGAGGGGTACATCCATGGAGGCAATGACAACAAGATCAGCATCAACCTTAAGCTTTACGAGAGATCTGAGCATGACACGTGTCGCTATATAGAATTCATAGTCTCTTGGAGTACCCATATACATCATGGTAGCATAGGCATTTCTGTGTACCCCTTTGCCTTCACATACGATATTCAAAACCAGAAAAATTAGGCAACTCAAAAGCCTCCTCCTTTCTCCCATTTTTTTCTATTTTTTTGGTGAGAAAATCTTCAAAAATCACTCTCTTCCTATAAATGGCAATAAATCCGCCTGAAAATTGGTTTTTTTCTTTTCTGAGAAAAATGGGTTCACAAAGACAAACTTAAGAGAATACTGACCATATGTCTCTTTGCTTGTGTGCGTGAAATAAATACTCAATAGAGAAAGATACGTATGCATCTATAGATGTATATATTCATTTTATCTGTCTTGTTTTGGACAATGAATGTGTATGTGTATCTGTGTGTGAGAGAAATAGAGAGAGGTCTCTTCTTGAAATGAGAGCACAAAGTTGGAGAGCCAGGCACTAACGGGTTGAGACTTTTATAGATGAAATGCGGTTTTAATATTTGCCGTTCTTTTTAAAGGCGTGTTCGGTAGAGATTAAAAATCAATTAAAATTAGAAATATAGTCGTTATTGGGTCC
>CAIGRK010381379.1:0-10133 GCA_903798315.1 Fraxinus greggii | reverse complement strand
TAGCCAAACGGATCCCACTCAAAACTCATGCCAAAGTCAGCCAAATACTAATTTTTTCCAACAGTTTCAAACTCAATTCTTAAGAAAAAAACATATTTTAGTTTGCGAGATTTTACATACCTGTTACTGGATCTTGAAACCATGATGATGAATACCTGAAATTCTTCGAACTATAATGTTCTTCAAGCATTTTGTTGAAATTTTCAAATATGGAATATCTAATTCTCGACTCAGAAAGTTTCAATGTAAACTAATACCGATATTTGAGAATTTTGATTGATGTCGTATGTAGCAATAGTTTGTGGGATAAAATGAAGAATCATGTTACATGTACAACCATGGTTAACAACTTTTTAACAACCATGAGTTGGTAAGAATTTATACCATCCATTTTAAAAACTGTCTTTTAAATTAAAAGCATCAATCTTGAGAATACATGGATTGTCAACAAAGATTGTACAAATAAATTTATTCTAAAATGAAAATAGAAATAAAGACTAGTCTATTAGGACTCTTTAAATCCGATATAATTAATTAATGTTTTCATTTCAGGGTATATTTGAAACTTTGGTTTGATACCTGTATTTTCAATTTCCTTTTTTGAGATAGGGTCGTGTAAAAAAATTTCAATTAGTTACTATACGGACTTTTCATCCAAGCCCATGATTTACCAAGAGAAAGTGAGCCCATAACCACCATATTGGGCTCCACTACTCCAACAAATGACTACACCCCTGCTTGAACCCTAATTACTTAAAAATCATTTTTCTCTGTATTAATTTTTTTAAACCTATTTTCAATCACATATTCTCTCAATAACATAATTTTGCACATAAATTCAGTATTTTGTTTGTTTTTAGATCACACATTTCAAAAGAATCATTTTTTGATAAAATATATTCTCANCCACTACTCCAACAAATGACTACACCCCTGCTTGAACCCTAATTACTTAAAAATCATTTTTCTCTGTATTAATTTTTTTAAACCTATTTTCAATCACATATTCTCTCAATAACATAATTTTGCACATAAATTCAGTATTTTGTTTGTTTTTAGATCACACATTTCAAAAGAATCATTTTTTTATAAAATATATTCTCAAATAATGAAGTTTAAACAGGGATTAAGACAAATACGACACGGGCTCCTCTTTGCCCCCGAGGGGATTGATGAGGGGGGGTATAATGCCTTTCCTACCCCCATTGGAATTGGCTAAAGACCGGAGACATACTTTCCCGAATGCAAGCTTCAAGCAAGGGTCTCCAATATAGTGTCATTAATACAACTTTGCACATTCTCCGTTCAAAGTTGTCTTCCCATGTTTTCTTATTTTAATGTCTATGGGTGGGTCGTCATTGTAATATTGTCTCGTATCTTGTCTGACGATCATCTAGAGGAAGCCTTTGTTCGGGTTGATGAGCCAAAACTATCATCAATAATTGTTCTTTTTTATATGCTATAAACCATGTTGAAGTAATGGTACTTGTCATGACTCAATTTGCTCATTTGTAAGCATGTTAGGTCCCTACTGATATGAGTAGTAAAAATTTACAACAAGATGTATCAACTAAAATGACATCTATGATGTGGTTGGATTTCTTAATAATTTCGAGTTTCGACCAATGTCGTATTCTTAAAATTTTCCAGTGAAAGAAATTATCAAATAAATCTAATACCTAATAAAAAGCGTTCAATATTTTGACTTCATAAATAAGTTTTGTTTTAACCCATTTGAAATGAATATGTTATATGATGTAATCGTCAGAACGAAATCATGATGATGTCATAATTCACCTATAAAAATATTTCTACTAATAAATACCACAGGAAAGAATAAGAATACAATAAAGTACGAATCAGATAAAGGAAAAGAATCTTGTGGTGATATAATTGTAGTGTGGGGCCAGTTCGATTAATTTAAAGAAAGTCAAGGGCTGGGAGAGAGGAATCATGCTGCCCGGGAGAGAAAGATACAGCCTATGTTGTTAGGCTGGGCCAGTTCAATGATACGACTTGTGTGAGCCCTATTTTTGTAGGAAACTGTATTTTGAAATAATAATTTTTTGAAAAATATGTGATTAAAAAATAAGAAAAATATTTTGATTTATGTGTAAAATTATTTTATAAAAGAATCTGTTATTGAAAATAAGTTTTGGAAAAACTGGAGACCAAGTGTAGGCTTATAAAAAAATTCAAGGCTAGGAGAAAAAGATACAATCTAGATTGTTAGGGCCGAGGCCGGGTCAATATCAAAGTACACCATCAATGGAATTTGTTTAGCCTCTTCGATTGATTTTCACAAGTAAAATATCTAATGAAATTGTTGTTGAAATTCACACCAAATCCATTCACATTAGGATTACTCGTTAATAAATCTCAAATTGGATGGATTCATCCTTTCAATTATTTTGCAAATGTTTATAAACTATTAATAAACTGTCACATTAATATTTTGTTCACACATTTTTGGCATTTACAAGTAGTAGTCAATTTCTAGATCTTCTTTCATATATAAAAGATAAGTAAAAGAAGAGGGAGACAAGACAACCTATAAATCTAAAGGTCGAACCCCAATCTTGAGGGTCCCCCATCGTCCCGCCCCTAGAGTATTGTGGATGAGGTAAATCGCGAGATGTGCCTCAACATGTCAAGGTACAAGAGCTGCCATATTGGTGCCCACAAAGAGTCAAATTTCATACATTGTAAGAGGTAAGAATCAAACTCTCACACTGCGGCTGTCAACTCAATAGAGACTACCTCACTCATATTCTTTGCACTAGTGAGTTATGCCCCGAGGGGCTACAACCTATAAATCTAGAAATTATGTTTAGCAGCGAAAAGAGGAATATGGAAAACAATAAATTTGAAACTACTATGAAGGAATTGGCACATTTATGCCAAACAACCCTTAGCTAGATTGATTGACCATTTGACTGATCCTTGTGTTTTAAATGGTGCAAAAATGTGTTTCTGGAAAATGGAGAAAGTCATGTGTTCACTTACCTATTTAAATGGACACCCAAGATGTCGCCAAGTGTAATCTCCACAACCGTTGGATGAAAGAGATTTGATTGACTCTTGTAAAAGGCTTCCTAGGGTTTCAACAATGGATTGACTTCAGATATTTTCTCTCTTTTTGTTTTGCTACGTCATGCGAGTTTTCTCTCCTTCTCTCTGTAGAAATCAAAACTCTCATTTGATTTCGTTTTCTCTCTCAAATGTTGTAATCTTGAGTGATTCTATTGAGCTGAGTGATTTGTTCTTGTGTGAATTGTTGTTTGAGTAAAGGGAGAGTTATTTGTGATATACGGTTTAGTCTGAGTGTCCAAACCTTATAATCTTCACTTTGGTTGTGATTTCGTTCGAATGATGGTTATTCTTTAGTAGTTGAGGCACTGATCTATTGTTTTTTGCTTGAGGGCTTCGATTAATAAAATCTCTTTACTCTTCAGTTTTGTTCGATTTACAGTTTATATTTTATTATTCTTGAGCTAATACTTTGTGAATCTCCTCCTAACAGTGGTATCAGAGCTTTGTCTGGAGGTTCGTGACTTTGAGTATAGTAGATCTTGACACTGTAACGCCTTCTTAAGCTGCTCTTCATTACTACTTGAAACCCTAATAAGGGGATCTGGTGAGATCTTTCTTGTTTGACGGCTTACTGTACAAATCAAGTTTTAATACTCATTTAAGATTCTCTGCCTAGTATTTTAAAACCTGATTCTTGGCTTCTTGGTAATTCCTTTGTCCAAAAACCCTGAGAGTTGTCTGGAATCTGAGGGTTACCTTGAATTCAGTCAAGGATCTTGATAACTCGTGTTTTTTTCTCAAATATTTACTGTAGTATTATATATGCTTGACTGATCCTTGTATATGATTTGTGTTAATACAATACTGTGATTGTATTGCTGTGAACAAATTGTGTACATTGTGAAATAATCGAAGTTTTAGTTCTGTGTTAACTTGCAATCTTTGTATACTCTTAGTGTCCCTTGTGTGGTGATATCTAATTTGTTCTGAATTGCAAGTGATTGTTAAGTGTTTGCATAGTATCTCTCTAACTGCATAGACTTCACTTCATTCAAATTTTCTTTTAAATGACTAGCTCAAAATTTGAATTGGAAGTTTTTAGTGGAAAGGGAGACTTTAGTCTCTAGCGCCAGAAAATGAAAGTTCTTTTACTTCGATAAAAATGTGCTAAAGCTATTGATGAGTCATGTCCTACGATCTTGAATCAAGCAAAAGTAACATAACAAGATGAAACTGCATGGATCACTATTTTTTCTGCATTTTACTGATAATGTACTTAAAGAAATTGGTGAGACTGAGACTACTGCTTAATTGTGGAAAAAGTTGAAAGCCACTTATTTGAACAAAACTATGCCTAATAAGGTTTTTCTTTTGAAACAATTCTTTGGCTTTAACCTAGACTCTTCTCTTGATCTTGAAACTAATATTAATAGATTTAGCAGACTATCTAATGACCTAACCAACTGTGATGAGAAACTCTCCAGTGGAAAGTTGGTTGTGGTTTTGTTAAATTCAATTGGTGATAAATATAAAGATATTAAAAATGCAATTGAATATGGTAGAGAAACTCTAACTACAGATGTGATCATTAATACATTGAGGTCTAAGGAGTTAAAATTAAAATCTGAAAAGAAGGAGTCTGTTAATGGTATTAATCTGATGTGAAGTCTAAGTTTAATTCCAAGAATGCCAATTTTAACAAGAAACCTGTACACAAAAAGAAGGAAAACTTTAAAGATAAAATGAAAATAAAGACAAAAGGGAAAAATGTTTCTACTATCTTGAAGTGGGTCATTTTATTAAAGATTGTTCTAAGAAACTTTATGACTTAAAAAACAAGTCTAAAGATGATGGTGGTGCAGCCTTGGCTTATAATGATACTAATATTGATGAGGTCTATGTTGTTGTAAGTTGTCCACCTTGTCAAGAATGGATTCTTGACTCAGGCTGCACTACCATATGTGTCCTAATAAAAAATGGTTTACAGAGTTTGAAAATGTGACTATTGGTAAGGTTTTAATGGGTAATCATACGATATGCCAGGTAAAAGGAATATAAACTATCACATTGAATGTGAAGGGGAATAATAAGTTGATTCTTGAAAAAACTAGATATGTTCCTGATTTAAAAAGAAATCTGATTTTTTAAGGGTTTTAGATGATCTTAAATATAATATTTTGATTAACAAGAGCTACATTAAAATCTTGAAGAGCTTTCACTTAATTGTTGAAGATCTCAAGAGACATGGTCTATACATTTCACAAACTAAATTTTTTTTTGGATTCCACATCAGCAGTAATCTCAGTTCAAAATGACAAGTCACAAATATGGCATCAAAGGTTAGGCCATATTAGTGACAAATGTCTTCAAATTTTGAAAAAGTAGGGTGCATTTGGTAAAAATAACAATGAAAAACTTAGTTTTTGTGACTATTGCACTTTAGGAAAGCATAACATATTGCCTTTTCTGTCTAGAATGCATAGATCTGTGTCTACACTTGAATATTTACATACTGATCTTTGGGGCCAGCTACTGTGTCAAATCATTCAGGATTTGAATATTATTTGCATGTCATAGATGATTTTTCGAGAAAGAACTAGACCTTTCTTTTAAAATCTAAATCAGACACATTTATTATTTTTAAATAATGGAAAGTTATGATAGAAAACCAAACTGATAAGAGGATTAAAGTTTTAAGAACTGATAATTGTTTGGAATTCTGCAGTTATGAATTTGATGAATTGTGCAAATTATCTGGTATGTTGAGACACAGAATTGTTACACACACTCCACAACAAAATGGTTTGACTGAAATAATGAATAGGACTATTCTTGACAAAGTGAGATATACGTTATTAAGTTCTGGCCTGCCTAAAATTTTTTGGGGTGAAACTATTAAAACTGCAAGTTATCTGATTACTAGTGTTCCTGTTGTAGTATCTGAAGCTGATTTAGAATCAGTTCAGCCTCTTGATAATTACCAGCTCGCTAGAGATAGGGAAAGAAGAAATATTAGACCTCCTGCTAGATTTAAGGAGGATGTTTCATTGATGTCCTATCATAGTATGATTGAAGAGGAACCCAAGTCTTTTGAAGATGCTTTGAATAGTAAAGACTCTAAACTTCAGCTTGTAGTCATGCAAGATGAAATGCAATGCCTTAACAAAAATAAAACCTGGATTTTGGTAAAAAGACCTGAGGGTAAGAGGGTTGTGGATTGTAAATGAATTTTTAAAGTTAAAAGGGGTGAACNTATCATAGTATGATTGAAGAGGAACCCAAGTCTTTTGAAGATGCTTTGAATAGTAAAGACTCTAAACTTCAGCTTGTAGTCATGCAAGATGAAATGCAATGCCTTAACAAAAATAAAACCTGGATTTTGGTAAAAAGACCTGAGGGTAAGAGGATTGTGAATTGTAAATGGATTTTCAAAATTAAAAGAGGTGAACAAAGTGAGAATGATGTTAGATATAAAACTAGATTAGTAGCAAAGGGTTTTACTAAAAAAGAAGGGGTTGATTTCAATGAAATTTTTTCATCTGTTATAAAATTTATGACGATTAGAGTCATTCTTGCTTTGGCTACTCAATTTAATTGGGAATTAGACCAATTAGATGTAAAAATAGCTTTTGTAAATTGGGATTTAGATGAAACTATTCACATAAAACAACCTAAAGATTTTGAAATAAATCAGAAAGCTGACTTAGTTTGACTTCTTAAAAAGTCCCTATATGACTTAAAACAAACTCCAAGACAATAGTATAAAAAATCTGACAGTTTGTATTTGGGCTTGGGTTTAAGAGAAGTAACTTTGATATATGTCTTTATTGTAGAGGAAATGGTGGAACTAATTCACTTTATCTACTCCTCTAAGTGGATGATATGCTGTTAGCAAGTCATGACATAAAAGAGATTGAAGAAATCAAAGATAAACTAAAATTTGAATTTGAAATGAAGGACTTAGGTCTTGTTAGAAAGATTTTAGGTATTGAAATTAAGAGAAATAGGAGAGAAGGCACACTAAGTCCTAGTTAAAAATCTTACATTCTGAAAGTGTACCCTTGGCTAATCATTTTAAGCTTTCAAATGAACAATGTCCCAAATCAAAAGAAGAATTTGAAAGAATGGCCTTATTCTAATGCAGTTGGGTCTGTAATGTACCTTATGGTGTGTTCAAGACCAGATTTGGCATATTCTATAAGTGTTTTAAGTAGGTATATGTCAAATCCTGGTAAAGTACATTGGGAAGCTATGAAATGGCTTCTCAGGTACATAAAGGGTACTTCAGACACGGGGATTCAGTTTAGAAAACAAACTGAAGGTGTTATTTTAAAGGTATTTACCGATTCTGATTATGCAGGTGGTAGGGATAACAGAAAATCCACCTCTGCCTACCTGCATACTTTATGTAATTCCTGTATAAGCTGGAAATCTCAATTTCAAAAGATTGTGGCACTATCTTTTATTGAGGCAAAATATATTGCTGCCACAGATGCTATGAAAAAGAGAATTTGGTTAAAAGGGTTACTTAATGAATTTTGTTTTGGTAAAGAAGTTGTTCTTTATTCTGATAGCCAATCTGCAATTCATTTAAGTAGAAATCATGTATTGCGTAATAGATCTAAACATGTTGATGTTAGATTTCATTTTATAAGAGATATTATTTCACAAGAAGTTGTGAAACTTGAAAATATATTTACTAATTATAACCCTGCTGATATAGGTACCAAAGTATTGCCTCTAAACAAGTTCCTGGATTGCTTAACTCTGCTGAACATTACTGTTTGTTGATATGTGGATCTGGCAAGGTGTGTTGATGATGTCTAGAAAGGGGGGAATAACCACTGATGAATGTAAATCATTGTACTAAGGTGGAGTATGAAGGGAATTGGCACAATGATGCCAAACAACCCTTAGCTGGATTGAGTGACCAGTTGACTGATCCTTGTGTTTTAAATGGTGCAAAAACGTGTTTCTGAAAAATGGAGAAAGTCGTGTTTCACTTACCTATTTAAATGGACGGCCAAGATGTCGCCATATCCTCGACTGTTGGATGAAGGACCTTTGGATGACTTCTATAAAAGGCTTCCTAGGGTTTCAACAGTGGATTGGCTTCAGATATTTTCTCTCTTTCTATTTTGCTGTGCCATTCTAGTTTTCTCTCCTTCTCTCTATAGAAATCAAAACTCTCATTTGATTTCATTTTCTCTCTCAAATGTTATAATCTTGAGTGATTCTGTTTGAGTTGAGTGATTTGTTCTTGTGTGAACTGTTTTTGAGTAAAGGGAGAGTTATTTGTGATATGCGGATTTAGTCTGAGTGTCCAAACCCTGTAATCTTCACTTTGGTTGTGATTTCGGTTGAATGATGGGTGTTCTTCATTGGATAAGGCACTGATCAATTGTTTTTGGCTTGAGGGCTTTGATTAATAAAATCTCTTTACTCTTTTGATATTTTTGTTCGATTTACAGTTTATATTTTGTTGTTTTGAGCTAATACTTTGTGAATCTCGTACTAATATATTAGTTTCATTATAATGAAAAAATTGAAATGCATTTGAATGAAAAATAAAAAATAAAAAATCGTCATTTTCTATAATACATGGAAGTTGTAGCCGATATATTTGAAGAAGTCCTTTATATTTCCCTAGCACGTCCTTAGTCGCAATGAGTTTCTGTTTTCCCGCCGTAAATACCTGTCACCTTTGTAGAGAAAGCAAGCTTGTTTGGCACGCTTTTATAATTTGATTATACTCTTACCAAACTTATTTTTATCTATACATTTTATGAAAGTTGTACATACTATCTATCACTAATTATATGTATTTATAGTCTAAGATTATAATAACTTCCAAACATGCCCTAAAAACTCTGGAAGATTGCTGACATCGCCCATCAAGTATTACCTAGTGCGAAGGGCTCAAATATAATTAATACATTAATGGTTCATGTTTGAGAAATATTTATAATCGATTTAAAGTATAAACAACTATAAATGAGTGGTGAACAAGAGCTTTTTTAATATACTCTTTTAAAAGTGATGACTTTTATAGTAAAGAGTCAAACCTTGAAATTAGACTACAATAAACTCTTCATTTTAACTTTTAAAAATATAGAATAATTTTGACTTATTGCATTTAAAAATATATTAATTAAAACATGAAAGGAAATAATAAATGATTATTAGAAAAAGTAAAATAAAGAACTAAAAGTAAAAAAAAAATATTGGAATATGTAAAAAAAATGTAATCTTTAAATTTGAATATGCTATCTATTATGGTCAAGATACGCATAAAAAAACAAAAAATATGCTTTAAAAACAAAATTATGTTACAAAGTAGCAATTAAAGGTTGTTTAAGTTTGGATTTTTCCTCTTCATTACTGGATCAATCGAGTGATATTAATATAAAAATGAGATACTTCATGGTTATATTTAATTAGCTCTTTGGAAATTTATTGACCAATTACAAAATGATTAATTTTTCACTTATAAAATTTTCCATTTTATTTGAAAGAAAGCGAAATAGATCAATGTCCCACCAGACCGAAACCCATAAACTGTCAAAGGTACAGTGCAAAAATATTTTTGTCCCTTTCCCAATTGGAAAGACGGATAGAAAACGCTATTTTACAGTTGTTGTTGTCAACAGGTGATTGTATGGTCAAGTCTTATAATAAGCAAAATTTTCTTTTTGTATTATAGAAATATGCGTAAACTTTGAATATAACCAACACTTGAATTTGGAAAAGAGATGTTAGACCTACTTGTCCTTAAGACGTGATGTTGATATTGACAATTAAGAATATGTTCTCTTTACAATTTTCAAATCGTTTTCTATTTTCGATACTTCAAAACAGTGAAAATGCATTCTCTTTCCTATTATCGAAAACGCGTTTTTGAAAACAAGTTAAAAATTTATAAAGAAAACTCAAAACCACAAAATTTTCGTTTTGGATGTTTTCAATTATAATCAAGCCAAATGATTTAAAATGTGTTTTTGATGTTTTCAGTTTATTGTCACCCCAACCACCACCAATGCCGCCTGCACCACATCACAACCACTGCCGCAACCACTACCATCGCCGCCTACACCACACCA
>CAIGRK010381316.1:0-12398 GCA_903798315.1 Fraxinus greggii | reverse complement strand
AAAACCAATTCCCTAGAAAAAATGACTATCAAACATGGCAAATGGATGGAAATTGAAAAATGTTTTCCATTTTACATGGAAAATGTTTTCCATGGAAAATATTTGCTATCAAACGCAACATAAGTAAATGTATGATTGAAAATGGGTATTAAAAAAGAGTTTTTAAATAGTGGTTATTAAACCCGGGCTAAGAATTATGTTGGCCACAGATATTTGCTTGTTCTGGCATCTACTGAAGTGAATAAATTTTTCTACTTTCGAGTGGCAATTTCCTATGAGAACATTCATTTAATCTTGTTACATTATTAATATGAGAATAAAGCAGGTGAACGATTTTTGAAATACTAGTAGTTGTGTATGTAATTTCTTTTATATTTCATGCATAACAATAATGAGTATATAAGGGGACAATATATGAGGTTGGGGATTCATTCGAATAGCACCACACAATTAAGACTCACAAATCAATACTTTTTATCACAGTCAAATTGCCCGGCCGAAAGTCACAGGGCCTCGTCGGGCTACGGAGCACTACCTTAGACATGTTTTCGTTTGCACATCAATTTGGATAGCAACAATAACTAGTGATTTTCTCGCATTTTGACTGTTAACAACTTTGATATCAACAAATGCCCCAATTTGATTTAGATAAAAAAAATCAAATTTTTAATAGATTTTGATAAAAATTGTTAAATTGCATGATTGAAAAAATCGATAAAAATTATGAATCCAATTAAATGTGTGATTAAAAACAAATTTTAAAATATGGAGCCCAAAAATGAATATAGTACCGCCACTAAAGTACAAGTAATGGATCCAAGGAAATTTTTTAGATTCATCGTTGAAAAGTTATTAACAAGATTTAAGTGACTAGATTCAATTAGTCCGTAAATTTTCCTTTCCTTTCTTTTTCTCTTTGTTATTAGTATGATTATGTCAAAATATGGTAGGCATCATCAGTGGCGGATCCAGGGTCTTGAGTGAGCACGGACGGTCATTGATTGTCGAATCAATATCGCGAATTGAAATTAATTATATCATAGTTCGAATTGCAAGTGTGAATGTGCATTATCTACCCGTCTAATAATATTTAACGCGTAGGAACTTCAAGTTTGAAAAATGGATCAAATTACTTACTTTCAAGGTTCAATTTACTAATAATATAATTCTAACCTGAAAAAACTATTTCATAGTTTAAAATATGACAAAAATTTTCTCGATGAATGTGGGAAGAAAAATTAGTGTCAATGCTTATCCCTTCTGCCAATTTTTTTTTTTTTTGCCGATTAAATATTCTCTATTGATAAAATTAAAACAAATGCATTTTTGGATTTCGGTAAATGTCAACTGCCAATTTATTTTTCTACTTCATTATTCTTTCTCTTCAAAACGTAGTTATCATATTCGATCCGATCGTTGACCCAAAAAAATTATCCGATTATCAAATCAGTAATTCCACCAGTGGATCAGTATTTAATTACTGAGTCATTAAAGTGAAATTTAATTAAAAAAATTTAAAAGAAAAAGAATATATATATATATATTACTGGATAAAACCTAACATATATATTTTTTTTGTTACATATAATGATAACATTTATCAAATGCCATAGTGATCAAACTTAATAAATTGTTAAAGGAAGTCATAGGTTCAAATCTTTCTATGCCCATACTCCAAAATGGTGAAAAATATTAAACTAAAATCAATTTTATAAAGGACAAAAATTGTTTAGAGTTGAACTCAAGACCTCTCGTTCATTGATGTGAGCTCTCACCAACAGAACTCAAAGAGATTCTTTTCAAGAAAAGGAAATACAAATATATCTATCTATAATATACATTGATTCAAAAAAAGTGAATGCCGTTGCTGGATCCGCCACTGGGTCATCATTGTATAATACTACAGTTCTCATATTACAAAGCAACTAGCTCATAATGTGATGAAAAATTGAGTGTAATAGTAATTTTTTGGAGAATGTGTGGTTAAAAGTTGGGCAGAAATTTCGAATTTAGAGTATATGATTGAAAATAATCTTCTGTTTTCTTTTCTTTTTTGAAGAGTGCTTTTAAAGAACTTCCTTTGGATTTCAATAAATTTATCGGTATGGGTTTATTTTACTTTTTACTCTCGTCAACACTTTTTAGCTTTTACAAAGTTGAGTCTTTTTGCTTTGAATAATGTTATTTGTAGTCATTCAATACCGTAGTCGTCTTACGTGACATATATATGACGGTTAACGATTTGATGTATGAGGTAATAAAAAATTATTACGTTAATGCATCAAATAACTAACAATCACGTGTATATTACGTAGGACAATTACGGTAGTGAGTGACTGTAAATAGTATTACTCGCTTTGCTTTAACCCCAATTTTGTTTTCCGTTGGAAATCAATAAGATCCAAGAAAAAGTTGCTATCATAACTCAACTGTTTGAAGTTGGAAAATCACCCTTTTAGTAGTCTTAAAGCTATTACCAACTTATTAACTTGTGGCCTTACTTTAATTCTTGCTTTTTTTTGCACTTTACTTATTCTTAAATATGAACTTGAAGCTTATTTTGTGACAATTGACTTTTATTTACTGAATTGGGTTGGATCTTTAGCTCAATATGTACAGAAGGTGACAATGGAAGATGCCAGATTTGAGAAATAGTTGAAGGTGTTGGAGGTTGAGTACAAGAATGCTATGTGAGTAAATTTGGGAATGAAGAAGTGCACAGGTGGAGTGGTTTTGTTTGCGATATTGGATATTTCCTAACCTAAAAGTCGGATGCAAAAAAGAATGATTTGGATTAAAGAGATGTTGGGACGGATGACACAATTGGAGAATAAGGCTTTATAAGTACTAGTTTTTCACATTATTCCCAACAATAGACCTTATGGTATTAATATAGTTGTATGTGGGGGAGACGAATAGGCTTTGAGACTGAATTTGGGGATGAACAATTAGGCTTAAAGAAATTTAAAGGGGCCGTGGAAATCACATTTCACATATGATGATTTTGGAAAGTTGGATAATTTAGTTGAGTTATAATTTTTTTAAACAATCGTAACTTATCACGTTGAATTTTCGTTTGACATGTCAGCAATAAGGAGAACAAAATCTGATGGATTATGAATGAAGTGCAGATGGATAAAGTTTAGCAAGCATTGTGAAGCAATTTAAAGTCTAATAAGTAAATCATCATGACTATTGAAAAGTGACCATCGTTATGAGCTCTATTTCTATTGTGGACTGGAATACACAATGCATCTACGAGTGGGTCCGCATTGAGTAGGCCAAAAAAATCACATGGAATTCGAATCGGGCTCTCAAATGGGCCTGAGTACTAACACGTTTCTACCAATTTGGAGCATGTTAGCTAAGCTTAAATTTGTACTTAAATAAGTACACTTAAAATGCAATTTCTTAATGCTATAACTAAATAAGTTACTTAGAGCCTGTTTGTTTTCAATTTTTACCTTATTGTAAGAGATTTTCCTACCGTTGCCAATTAATTCAGCTGTTTTATATGACTTTTTTCTCTCACAATGCATTCAATTGTTTAAAAACAAGGGTATAACAGTTAATTCTTTTTGACAAACGGTGTGAAACAAATAAGGGCTTATTTCACAGTAGGGTAGTTACTCTCAAAGTAACTTAGAAACTATTAATGAGTTGTTGACCCACTTCAATTTTATCTCCCAAACTAGCCTCTTAAGGCTCCTTGTGTTTTGGAGGTTATTTGCGTTGTGACGCACTACGCATCTTGGGTTACTGAAGGTGAATATGGGTATAATTGCTTTCGGGAGTCTAGAGCTTGTTGATTGTGATGAGATTTTTTATACAATTGGAGGTTTTGTGTCTCTCTATTCTTTCGAATAGTTGTTATGCCTTTGATGTTGAGCTTGACGACGCTATTTATGTCATAAGCTACGCTTCAACCATGGTTGGAAAGAGCTCGGTTGACGAGTGACTCGACTTATTTAGTGGTTATGATCTTAAAAATTCTTTGGAATGTCTTGGTTGATTTACTCGGTAAACATTGTTGTTAGCTTGTATATTACTTTAAGGGTTGGTAGTGGATTCAATGATGTCACGACCTCGTAGCATCATCTCTCATACTCAGTGATAAACAATTCCTGATTTTATTTGTAAGTTTCTTTATATTTAGGACCTTTAAGCTTGCCTCGATATAGATGTGTCGTCACGTATTTCATTGCACGGGATGATAAAATGGTGGTATGTGAAAATAATGGAGGTTGAGGTTCCAAAATGGTGCTAGTCTAACTAGAAGTCGAAAACGTCCTCGTGCACATACCCTTTTTTTGCCCAACCCACCTTATTAAAAAATGAGTCAAAATAGTAACACATATATTAGAGACCAAAAAAAAAATAAAAATAAAAAATAATAATGAAAATAACTTATACTAGCCAAACATGCTTCAAATAAAGCCACCCGGCAAAGATGAAAGCTCATTCTCCAGTCACTCCCAACTTCATCACCTTAAACTTTCCCAAACTTTTCCTCCTAGGGTTTTTCCCCTTTTGAAATCACACAGATCCATATGCATTATCATATAAGTTCATTTATGAAAGCTGAACTTGATTTTTTGAGAAATATTGATCTTGTGAAGTTTCAAATTCCATTCAGTTCGCGGATTAGCTCATTCTGCGCCTAAAGTAAAAGGAGCAGGTTGATCTCTAGTTCTCTTCCCGCACTATTCTCCCTCTAAAAAGAGTAATTAAGAATCCTTTCTGAACGTCTGTCAATGGGAAAGTGAGTCTCTTCCACTCAGGTATTATAGCAATACGTCCTTTATCTGTTATAGATATCTGCTGTTAAATGTTTAAGCATTGATTTTGTTAGCCGAGCTTTTAGTATTAGCGTTGTCCTATGATTGGATCTTGAGGAGTTTAGCTGTATGACATTTGTGATGGCAAATTTGAAGTATATATTTCTGGAATAATGAGTAAAGAAGAGAAAATACAGTTCTCTCCCGCTTTTTTTATTAGGATTTAATGAATAGACATCTGTAGTTTTTAAAATTGTTTTTTATGAGCTGCTTATAACTAAAAATGAAGGATGAAATGGAGATTTTTCAAATAAAAAAAAATTATTAAGAAAAAAGTGAGAAACGTAGGATGAAGCGAAATAGTATTTCCGATACCATGATTTCTGAAATTATTTGAGGAAGAAGGAATTGAATAACAATCTAAGTAATTGAAACTCCGAGAAGTTCAAGAAATTTTAATTTATTTATTTTTTAATTGTTGACAATGAGATAAGACTCTTGCAAACGAGACATTTTCCTGTCACTGAAAAACAAGATTCAATTGGAGTTCACAAAACAAGATGCATTTATTGGGTTTTCTGGGATTTCCAGTACAATTTCTTACAATTTAAACTTGTGTCGCTGACTATCTGCAATTTTTTAAATCTGTTGTATTTTAAATCTAATGATTCGATCTGTACTATAGGTATTTGATATGCCAATTTGACCTACTTCCTGGGATATTTGTCAATTAACTCAGTAGTTGTACTCCAACTCAGTAGTTGTACTCCGAGTCAACATTGCTATATTGTTAGTAGGGTTTTATGGATTGTGTAAAGAACAGTACTCGAGTTAAGGGTAAGTGACTTATTTTGAAATTCGTTGCTTTGGTTCGTAGTGATCTAGGTAGGAAAAGATTTTATTTTATTTTATCTATTAATTTATTTTTTCAATATTATGAATGAAGAAGGAAGGATAAGCACAAGGAAGTAAAATAGTGTTATCTGCCAGCGTTTCAGGAAGTAAAAACTTCCCATCACGAAATTGAAAATCCAAAAGTGTTCAAGAATTTTTCAATATAATTTTTAATCTTGACAATGAAATATGATGCAGAAATGACCTTTTTCTACTGAATAATTCAATAGGAAATTTCAATATGAAACATTTATGGGGATTACGATTTTAGAACAGTTTGTACAATGTATTATGTGGGTTTGCAAATCAGATACATTACAATTTGCTCAAGTACAAACTGGTGCTTCAGATTATCTGCATACATTTATGGCTTTTCCTGTTCCCGTCTAAATTTATAGTAATGTTTTGCCTGTTATATAGGTATTCGATATGCTATGACAAGCATCTATGGATAGTTTGTAATTACCCAGGTGTTCTATTCCAAGTCTCCATGGTGCCAGATGGTTAGTAGGGGTTATGGATCGTGTAAAGACTGGCACCCGAGTTAAGGGTAAGTTACCTATTTCAAATTCCACTATGTTTGCCTTGTCGTGTTCTGGGTATTTTTGGCCGACTAAGAATAATTATGTAAAATTGTGTGCTTGCGTCCTGTTAAGTTATTTTTTTTTTCCATTTCTGTCTTTATTAAGAAACTGCTTGAAGTATGTCTCTATGAATTTTAGTTTGAGCAAGGGTAGGGACCATGAAAATTAGTTGGTATTACTACCTTTTTTTGTGTCGTCTAGTTCACTCATTAAAGAGCGTCTATGACAAGAGCTCATGCCATTTTATTCCTTCTTTTCCATCTCTTTCTCTTGCTAGTCTTGCGGGGATCTCTTGGACATTTTTTTGCTTGGATGGAGTGGTTCCATGATCTTAAGCCCCTGTTTGAACCCCAATTTTTTAAACTCATTTTCCCCTTAACTCATTTTCAACCTCCAATTCTCCCAATAAAAATAATTTGTACGTAAACCCAGAACTTTTTACAAACTCTATTGTCAAAAAATTTAGCTCAACTAGGGGTTAAATTCAATATGCATTCAACATAGTTGTTTCTGTTCCCATATGCTAGGGATATATGCTGGTAACTCACCTGAATATGCAATGAATGCATTTCATTAGTGATGCTTTTCCTACTGTCCTAAAAGATGCTTATAATGATTATGCTCTATTACCTGTAACTTAAACACCTTAATTTCAGTAAAATCAATTCCTCACTACGTTCTGAGGTTTAATGAGGTAAAATCGATCATGCAGTGTTCTCTAACAAAACAATTAAGTATGTCCCGATTCTAAAGGAATAGTTTATGGTATTGCAGGTTCTTTCTCCCATCGATCACTAATTTTTGCCATCTGGTTGTCTAGCTTTCAGAATGTGCTGGCTTTGCCGACACTCCCAGAGCCTAGTCATATTTCTTCCACATCTGTGCTCGCTAGCCCACCCAAAAGTGGAATATTCGAACCCATAGAAATATCACCTGCTGTAATTCCACATCTTCCTTCTCCTGAGGATTCTTTCCCACCAATGTATCCGACTTTTCCAACTACATATGATCCAATCCTGACTGGAAGGTGCCTTGTAAATTTCTCTGTCATTTCGAGTATCCTGGACAAAACAGCATCTGACTGTAATCAACCTTTGGCAGCAGTAGTAGGAAATGTTATATGCTGTCCTCAATTTAGTAGCTTGCTCCACATATTCCAGGGATTTTACAGCACCAGTTCCGACAATTTAGTTTTACAAAATGCAGTTGCTGATGATTGTTTTAAAGATATTGTCAGTATACTTGCCAGTAGAGGAGCAAACAGCACAATACCAACCATCTGTTCTGTAAAATCTTCAAATCTTACTGGTGGTTCTTGTCCTGTGAAGGACATAACCACTTTCGAGAAATCAGTGAACATGAGCAAATTACTGGAGGCTTGTAGTAAAGTTGATCCTCTCAAAGAATGCTGCAGGCCAATTTGTCAGCCTGCAATTATGGAGGCTGCACTTAAGATCTCAGGGACTGGGTCATTTTTGAATGACAATAAGAATATAATTGGACAATCGAATCATGTTGACATGCTTAATGATTGTAAAGGTGTGGTTTATTCATGGATCTCAAAGAAACTCCCTCATGATCCTGCTAACACAGCATTTCGAATATTGTCTGCCTGCAAGGTTAACAAAGGTGTGTGCTTTAATATTTCCACCCACATGCTATAGGCTTGTTAGAGATCTTGAATTCAAAACATTTTGATTCTGCAGCCATGTCCTTGCCTTTATTTTTGGCCTCATGGGACAGAGCTGCTGGGGGAACATTCAGTAGATCTGCTCTATTCTTGATTTGCAAGGATCTCAATGTGATCAAAACAAATGATCTAATAAAAAGTTCACTCCGTGTTCTACATTTTTTTTAAGGAAAAAATCCTATGGCTTGTATATGATGCCTTTAAGTGTTGCTGGATGATTGGATGGTGTTTAAACCGCTTTTAGAAAGTAAAGTTGAAATTTAGGAGGTTTAAAAATTTGCTTTGAACTCAAAGAAGAATGTGAATTTCCTAAACAAGTTTCTTGTTATGTTGATTTTAAGGTGATCTTCAATGGAACCGATATTCTTCCTTGAATTTCTTATTTAGAAACCTCTTTTGAATGATTATGGTATTACTTTATGCTTTAAAGAGGCCCTGCTTATTTTGTTAGTAGTATCAACCATTCATATAGAATATTCCGTTTCTATTTTTGCATGCTGTTAACAAATCAATGCTGAAGTTCATGCTTCATTATATAAATTGAATAAAATAATCAACTCCACGTGGTTCCTCGTGTTTTCATAAGAAGTGAAGCATATGCAATGACCTAAACAAGTAATTATCTAGTTTATCAAAGTTACCTATTGCAAAAACGATAGTTTAAGTGCCTTTAGGATGCTTTGATGGGCTCTACACGAAGACTAGCTGATTAGATGTTCTACGACATTTAGGTATAAACTTTGTTTAAAGTATGTGGCATCTGCTTGCGGTTTTGAATCCCGCTACCTTCCCTGTAGGCTTTATCACCTATCTGTAAAGAAGAATTGTAGTGGATATTGAAATCTGAGTGTCATTCTCTGTGTGCTATATCAGAGCTACTTAGTTTTGTAATGTATAGATGTATTATTTTGTCTTCTAATTGATCATCTGTGGGCTGCAGTTTGTCCTTTGGATTTAAGGCAACCATCAGAAGTAATTGAAACTTGCCGAAATGTCTCTGCTTCTACTTCTTCATGCTGTAGTTCATTAAATACTTACATAGCGAGGGTACGAAGGCAAATGTTAATTACAAATCGGCAAGCGATAATATGCGCTACTGTATTTGGGTCCATGCTACAAAAGGCTGGGGTGATGACTAACGTTTATAAGCTTTGTGATGTGGACTTGAAAGATTTTAGTCTCCAAGGTGAGTATTTGAATTATGATTTCATTCTGGAATCTTTTGTTTGAAGTTATAAGTTTCTCTGATCTCATATTCTCTTTTGTCTCTCTTTTCCATGATGGAGCAGCATATGGACAAGAAGGTACTCTCTTCCTCCACTTTGATTTAATCTTCCTTTTTTGGTGTTTTATACATAGGTTTACGTTATTGTGGAATGCAGTTTATTGTTTATTTGCAGTGCGTAATTCCTTCTATTCGCTTGCAAATCGTTCATTATTTTTTTTCAACTTTTCTCTTGCTTTGACTTGAAGAAGTCTGCATGTGCTTATTGTTTTACATAATTTTAGCGGCTTGGGACATTCTTCTTTGGTAATCGAATTGCTACAGTTTGAGTAACACTTCATACCCTGATACCGTGTGCTTATTGTTCTTGTTTGATAAGACCTTAAGATGTCTATGAAAAAATCTGATTGCCTAATTGCTGATTTAGTCACAGCTCAGTATTCAATGAACTTCCATTTTTTTAATTGTCTCAGTTTGTCAGTAAAAAATTGCAGTCACATGACTCTTGTTTAGTCATAGCTCATAGTTTTAAAAATAGGTCTAGTTTCTCTGCCCGTATTCAACTGTTCTAGGTATGCTTTACTAGCATTTCTTATCGTGTTGTCCGGCCTTATGTCTAAGCATCTGGCTTAGACATTACTGCATTTATTTCAGGATTCTGCTTATTAAGTAAAATATGAGCTTTGGTTGGAAATTTCATGCAAAATCCTGCCTTTTGTTATATTTTGTCAATTTCAAGTGAATCTTTTTAGGTTTGGACAGTGTAGCATATGCCTTCAAACTCCGATCACTTCTGAGAGATAATGTGGATGTATTGTTTTAGCTCTTCTGCCCTTCACTGTCCTATATTCTCTCCCGTTAATGGGGATTGACTCCATCAAAAAACTTGGGCCTTATTCTCACTGAATTTGTGGTCAGTTGCGTGAATCTTTTTTTTTTTCACATCTCTGTTCGAAACTAGATTCCTAGAACCTAAACATGAATATAAAAGGAAATTGAATACTAAGCAAATATTTTTGTTAGTAATTACCAATTACACCTTCAGATTTTGTCGCTACTGGTTCCAAAGTTAAAAGATCAATTGATGATAACCAAAATTAGGACTATATTTGGCATTTCTAGTTGTTGGTTTGGTCCTGGTCTGAACCACGTGCATTATAGAGCCTGCTTGAGCCCCATCTCTCTTTTTTTTTGGTCCAAAATGCATTTTGGAATAGTATTTTGATAGAGAATGTGTGGCTAAAAAACAAGAAAATGTTTTGGATTTGTGTGTAATATTATTTTATTGAAGAATGCATGGTTGGCTGTGGAATAGTATTCTGGCTTCTCAACATAAAATTGGGTGTTGCTTAGACGTATAAAGGACGCGGTGCAGGCATGAAGGAGGAAATTTCGTGATAAAGATAGCAAGCTAGTATGGAACCTTGTCTCGGTATGCATTGTATGGGGTGTGTAGAGGGAAAGAAACAACCGATGCTTTCAAGACCAAATACTGACCATAGAGCAATTTAGAGAATTATTTTATCTGACTTTGTATACTTGGTTTAATGCCGCGACAAGCAATCTTATAGAGGAGCTGTCTAACTTTATGTCTTTTCTTTCTTNGCAGGCATGAAGGAGGAAACTTTGTGATAAAGATAGCAAGCTAGTATGGAACCTTGTTCCGGTATGCATTGTATGGGGTGTGTAGAGGGAAAGAAACAACCGATGCTTTCAAGACCAAATACTGACCATAGAGCAATTTAGAGAATTATTTTATCTGACTTTGTATACTTGGTTTAATGCCGCGACAAGCAATCTTATAGAGGAGCTGTCTAACTTTATGTCTTTTCTTTCTTGTTTAAACTGATAATATACATCATGTGTATTCTTCTATGATTAATAAAATTTTCTGATTACCTATCAAAAAGAAAATAAGAAAGGGAAAAATGTATTTTGAAAATAATGAGAACCAAACAGTCGGTTGGATGATTAAGTTCTAATATAAACTTGTTTTATCTAGCTATAAAAATTAATTTGGTGTCTTTAAATATAGAACCTGATTGACACCTCCCCCCCCAATTCAACTACACATTCTTCCAGCAAAATAATTTTACACGTGAATACAAAATTTTCCTTATTTTTTAACAACACACTCTCCACAAAATCTATTATCAAAAAATGGGGCTCGAGCAGGGGCATAATATATTACAGTACAACGCAAGTAAATAATCTTTTATAACTTGATGAGGACAAAAAATTGAATTTATTCCATTGGAATTGACTTTGTAAAGTTTAGTTCCAATTGATTCCATCTTGGGCTACATGAACAGGTTTTAGCTTCCAATTGGACTAACTGTAGAGCTTGTAGTTTGTCAAACTAGATATGGCTTATCGAGACATGCTTGTGCTTACTTAGAGTGGTTCTGACATTTGCCACACACTCCTAGGTCTAGACTTATCTGCAACAGCCATGTTGAGATTTTGTACTTGAAAGTAAGATGCTTTTCTAAAGTAGATTAAGAGGTGGTACTTCTCGTAGATTGTTGGAAATACATTTGCACTGAAGACTGATAAATCTTTACACCTAAATATAGGGTGTTTACTACGAAGCCTGCCTGCAGATATGGTATTCGATAATTCATCAGGCTTGAGCTTTACATGTGATCTAAGTGACAATATTGCAGCTCCATGGCCCTCATCATTGTCTTTCACATCGTTATCTCTTTGTGCCCCTGGTAATTGATTGAGAATACCATTTATTACTGTTAATGCATTTTCAAATGATTCGATAATTTGTTTAAATGACCATACACTGATGATGACTTGTACTTGCAGAGATGTCCTTGCCCGCATTACCAACATCAGAAACTTCAGGTAACCTTGCTCCTTATTTTGGTTTTGGTACATTCGCCAGCATTTGTTGATACCTTTGTCATATCCATTATTTTTATTTCATCACAAACAGCTATTAAATTTTAAAACAAGAAAATGACTTGGCTGAATGAAATCAATGCAAAAGCTGAATGCGGTTATTTTTTGTAGGACACTGCTAAAGCATTGACCACGTGTCCTTATTACCAGTCAGTGAAGTTAATTTTGGTGTTACAGTTGGACTATCCGTCTATGGACAGTAGTTTTATTCATTTAACCTACTTTCTCCCTAATGCTTCCCATTATTTGAGGCAACACAATTACAATAGGAAATTAATACCTCAAACAAGAAGTTGTCACATAGGATGATTACT
>CAIGRK010381307.1:0-10455 GCA_903798315.1 Fraxinus greggii | reverse complement strand
CGAAGTAGACTAAAATTATCGATAAAATTATAATTTAAGTATCAATCTATAGTTATCTTTTGCCTTTCAATAAAAGTAATCATAATAAATAATATAAGAAATCATTAAAGTTTATATGCGTTATAAACCAATCAATTATAATCTTTTTTGCCCTTTATTCTTGCTTGGAGAAAAAGAAAATGAGATGAGAAATTTCAAATATGGACTTTCGTTCTCCTTTTATATCTTTCCATTATCTAAACAAAATATTCTACGCTATTAATTATAATATGCCACGAAAACACAAACACGCTAACAATAATTGTAATCCAGAACATTCGAATTACATTAAACTCTAATAATTAATAAGGAACTTATAATTAAAAATAATAATAATTAAAATTGACAGGCAATTAATTAATATGACCGTTTTGTATTAAATTTTTTAAACGGAAGCTAAAATGTTCTGTAAATTTTTTAGTTTATTTTTATATTTTCTTTCTTGTCATTTATGGTATCAGTTTATTTAATTGAGAGATTATTAAAAATAATTTGACTACCGAATTTAATTAGGATTCAAGTTTATTGCCAGTCGTTTTTCCATATTTTAAAATTCAGAACTAGAAAATTTTTAAATATAATATAAACACGTTGTTTAGTTGAGTTCGAAACTACACCGACACTACTCTTCAACTTTCTTAACGGCACAAGGTCGTGTCAACCACTTCTATTACTGGGCTACCTACAAAAAGTGATTGGGGGCTATCTCCTTGTTCGACCAGTGACGTAGATGGAAAGAAAAAGTAATATAAAGGTTCGCTTGATTGTGAGAATGGAATTTGAGTGGAAAGAAAATGAATTACACGGAATTAAATTGTCTAAACTTTATTTTATTATGAATTGTCAATTAATTGCATTTGATATGTATAATGTTTCACCTAAAAAATGTTTAAATTTTGAATCTTTTGGTGTTCGTTTAGTTTGTTTTCCATAGAAATTGTCCATTAAATAGAAAAAATTTTACAATTGGGGATAGAATTTGTTTACATTGCCAAAAAAAAAAAACGGAAAATTATTTTCGCACCAAAACCATGGGAAAATGAATTCCTAAAAAATCAAGAATTGGGCACGCGTGGGGCATAAGGTGGAAATTGAATTGCCAAGAACATTTGACCAATCAAACATGGAATTGGGTGGAAATGAAATTTATTTTCCATTTTCCATTGAACTTTTCCTCAATCAAACAGGGCCTAAGTCTGAAAGATCAATTCGAAAGTAATAAACTCGATAAAAAGTCACTAACCACACCTAAAACTTTTTGGATTGTACTTATGTGCAGTCGATTTTTGTCCATGCACCAGATGTCTCGGAACCTTAAAAAAGGCGCTCCATTTCAGATATCTTTATATGGTTGATCAACCTATCAATATAATCGGTCGGTTGCCATCAATTTGTAACCCTTGTTGGTTTCTTCTCGGATTGGAGTTTCATTTACTTTCTATGTAATATTAGTTCCCGATTCAGGTGGCTATAAGAAAATATATAGGTCAGCTTACTTCTCTATAGGCTCGTGATTCCTTTCATTGATCACGTCGATTCTTTTTTCAAGTTTGTCGAATCTCCGTAAGAATTAAAAGATAAAACATATNGTAACCCTTGTTGGTTTCTTCTCGGATTGGAGTTTCATTTACTTTCTATGTAATATTAGTTCCCGATTCAGGTGGCTATAAGAAAATATATAGGTCAGCTTACTTCTCTATAGGCTCGTGATTCCTTTCATTGATCACGTCGATTCTTTTTTCAAGTTTGTCGAATCTCCGTAAGAATTAAAAGATAAAACATATTAGAACTAAAAAATGAAACTAGAAAAGAAAAATCACAACTGTAGTAGAAAATTATTAATCATGATTATGTACTACATCAGTAATTTTGTGCAAAAATCTACTTAAACCGTTCAAACCAACAAACTCAACTCAAATCGATTTGTTTAGGTTGGTTTTTAGGTTCAATTTGGGTTGGGCTGGTTAAAAGGTCAAATTTGAGGTTAGATTGGGTTGGGTCTGGAGTTATGAATTAAAACTCAATCCAACCCGATGAATTAGAAAAATAAATTAATACTTGAATGGAAAAACCTAAACCGACCCAAGCTTGATCGGTTTGGGTTGGGTTGGATTTAAACCATTGATTAGGCTTAATTGATTTGACTTTAGATCAAATAGACCATATTGAACTATGTTTGAGTTGGATAAAAAATTATCGAACCCAACCTACGCCCAGCCTTGGTAATGAAATTTTAAAGATAGGGCTTTGGTATGTTTGGGAAGAAACTCAACTTGTGACTTCTACGTTGCTCAACTCAACTCGCAATTTTATCGAAGTAGACTAAAAAATTCGATAAAATTCTAATTTAAATATCAATCTATCGTTATCTTTTACCTTTCAAAAAAAATAATCATACTAAATAATACAAGAAATCATTAAAGTTTTTACGCGTTATCAACCATTCAATTATAATCCTTTTTCCCCTTTATTCTTGCTTGGAGAAAAAGGAAATGGGATGAGAATAATAAATTTCAAATATGGACTTTCGTTTTCCTTTTATATCTTTCCATTATCTAAACAAAATATTCTACACTATTAATTATAATATGCCACGAAAACACAAACACGTTAACAATAATTGTAATCCAGAACATTCGAATTACATTAACCTCTAATAATTAATAAGGCACTTATAATTAATAATAATAATAATAATTAAAATTGACGGGCAATTAATTAATATGACCGTTTTGTATTAAATTTTTTAAACGGAAGCTAAAATGTTCTGTAAATTTTTTTGTTTATTTTTATATTTTCTTTGTTGTCATTTATGGTATAAGTTTATTTAATTGAGAGATTATTAAAAATAATTTGACTACCGAATTTTATTAGGATTCAGGTTTATTTGCCAATCGTTTTTTTATATTTTAAAATTCGAAACTAGAAAATTTTTAAATATAATATAACCGCATTGTTTAGTTGAGTTCGATTATAAAACTACACTGACACTACTCTTCAACTTCTTTAACGGAACAAGGTCACTTATATTACTGGGCTACCTACAAAATGTGATTGCAGCTATCTCCTTGTTCGAACTCTGTCGTGGATGTAAGTAGATGGAAAGAAAAAGTAATATAAGTGTGTAAAAGAGCAATTTGAAAGTAATAATCTCGGTAAAAAGTCACTAACGTTACACGAAACTTTTTGGAGTGTACTTATGTGCAGTCAATTTTTGTCCATGCACTAGACAGTTTCGAGAGCCTTAAAAATTACGCTTCATTATTTCAGATATCTTTATATGGTCGATTAATCCCTCAGTGTAATCGATCGGTTGCCATCAATTTGTAACCCTTGTTTGTTTCTTCTTGGATTAGAGTTTCATTTAATATTAGTTCCCAATACAAGTGGCAATGAGAAAATATATTTGGCGAATTTTGAGAAAAATCGTCCACCCCTATATTTGATACTCTTGAATAATAATTTTGATCTAGGGATTTCAATAAAACCGTTTATGATCAATTTGTAATTTATCAGAATTAGCTATTTCATATTTTTTTATTTATCACCCCCAAAAATGTTTATGACCAAAAATCGTGAAATGATGAAAATAAAATAACTTTTCCCCAACGGATAGAGACAAGTTGGGACCTTCACGCTTAAAATCTGTTGGAAAGGAAATTTTAAATTTAAATTTTCAGAAATTGAATAGACAGCAAACGGATTTGGATTGCTTTACCTCATGAAATGTGAAGGCCGATTGGTCCCACATACTACGTTGGAAATTCTATCTTTTTATTTTTTACAATATATCGTTTTTAGAAATTAGTTTATTGAATCCTTGAAAAGTACTAAAAGAATAGTATGCGCCCATAGTTTTTAAATTCCACACCTAATCTTATCCTGTAACGTGCAAGTTATATTACCCTAATTTCAATCATGCAATGATGAAGATGATACCAAGACTATTGGATAATAGTGAAAAATTATTGACTCAATAAATTAATCCTACAGGGATTAAAATCAAATTTTTAAATAAATTTTGATAAAATATGCTGTTAAAATTAATTGTTAAATTTAATTTGAGATTTTAATTCAAATCAATACGAGGCTTAGCTATAGATATCTTCTTTAGATTAATCTTTGAATTTGTAGAAAACAAATTACATCATTTCAACTCGAGAATAAAGAAAAAATAAGCTTTTTCTTCCTTACAAAAGACTTCATTAAACACGAGAACTAATGAATCTAAAAACAAAATTCAATATAAATAACATCATCCTAAACGTCACTTTACAGTATGTTGAAGAAAAGGTAAAAATAAGCCTCCCGAGGCATAGTTCAGTGGTGCAAAGGACAGGAGTGGGGTAGTCTCTATTGAGTTGGCAGCCACAGTGTGAGGGTTCGATTCCTGCCTCTTAAAAGGTATGCAATTGGACTCTTTGTGGGCATCAGTATTGCAGCTCTTGTACCCTGGCCTGTTGAGGCACATCCCGCGATCTACCTCCTCCACAATGCTCTAGGGCGGAGCGGTGGAGGACCCTCAAGGTTGGGGTTCAACCCAAAAGATAAAAATAAGTTATTTAAAGTAACTTTTTATTTACTTATAAGTTTAGCCAAACATAGACATTCATGAACAGAAAATCTCTAAAATGTGAAAACTCAGCCGTTAAAGAAAACAAAATACATACCATGAATTTAGAAATAAATGGCAAATGAATGCTTGCATAGTTTCTATACATTAGTAGGTGAAGATTCTGGACAATTAAGATACACATAACATTTCTATCAGTTTGAATACGTGGTCGTGGACCCCATTGCTAACTAAGCTGGCAATACAGACTGTTACACCCACAATCTCTCGTTCTTGTAGCCCACTTCCTATATTAATCCCCACTCTCTGCTAGAATCAATTATCATAAATCCTATAATTTCTTGTTTATTTTCTCGAATTGTATAATCATGGCTGAAGAAACCAAGAAATCTGTTGCTGTGTCTGCAAGTGAAGAGGTTGTGGTAACTGATGTGCCGGTGCCTGAGAAACCCACGGAGAAGGAGGCGGAGTGTGAGGTAGAAAAGGCTGAGAAGCCGACGGCGGAAGAGGTAGTTGAAGGTGGTGCTGTTGAAAAGAACAAAATAACTGAATCGGCTTCGTTTAAAGAGGAAAGCAACAAGGTCGATGATCTGATTGACCCACAAAAGAAGGCGTTGGATGAATTCAAATTGTTGATTCAAGAAGCACTTAACAAGCATGAATTCACTGCTCCGCCTCCGCCGCCTGCGGCCAAGGAGGAAGAAAAGAAACCTGAAGAACCAAAAGCTGAAGAGAAGAAGGAAGAAGAAGAACCAAAACTTGAAGAGAAAAAGGAAGAAGAAGAATCAAAACCTGAGGAGAAAAAAGAATCATGTGAGGCTCCTTCTGAAGTTCCGCCGCCGCCAGAACCAGCGGCCCCGGTGGAGAAAAAGGAGGAAGAGAAACTCACTCCACCGGCTGCGGCGGCAGAGCCATCAGAATCTGTTGTTGAAAAAATTGAAGAAAAAGTTGAAGCTGCTGTTGAAGAAATAAAAGAAACTATAGTTCATGAAGTTCCACCGCCACCGGCAGAGGAGTGTACCCCTGCCCCGACGGATGAGGAGAAGCCAAAGGAGGAGGAAGCAGTCGAAGAAACAGCACCACCACCACCACCGGAGGAGGTTTCCATCTGGGGAATCCCACTTTTAGCCGACGAAAGAAGCGATGCAATTCTCCTCAAATTCCTCAGAGCCAGGGATTTCAAGGTCAAAGAAGCCTTCTCGATGCTGAAAAGTGTTGTAGCATGGAGAAAAGAATTCAAGATTGATGAACTCTTGGAAGAAGAAACCGTCGGAGAGGGGCTTGAAAAGGTTGTGTATATGCATGGAGTGGATAAAGAAGGACACCCCGTTTGTTATAACGCATACGGAGAATTCCAGGACAAGAATTTGTACGACAACACTTTTGCTGATGCTAAGAAACGAGCCAATTTTTTAAGATGGAGGATTCAATTTTTGGAGAAAAGTATAAGGAAGCTTGATTTTAGCCCAGAAGGTGTTTGTACAATTGTCCAAGTGAATGATCTGAAGAATTCCCCTGGACTTTTCTTTTTCAAGAAAGAACTCCGCCAGGCCACCAACCAGGCCCTCCAGTTGCTCCAGGACAATTATCCTGAATTTGTTGCCAAACAGGTATAAAGTTTACACACACAAACCATTTCTTTCTTGTCTTGCCACCATGCATCTATGAAAATCATTTACGTGTCAGCTAAAAAGTTGTATACGAAGGCTGTGCTACGGTGTAAACTTAGACGAATAAATATTTATCTTCTTTAACGGTTTGATTTGTGTGTTGGTGGTGAAATAGGTATTCATCAATGTTCCATGGTGGTATGTGGCTTACAACAGGATGATCAGTCCATTCTTCACTGAGAGGACCAAAAGCAAGTTTGTATTTGCTGGCCCCACTAAGACCGCTGAAACCCTCTTCAAGTTAGTCCTTTGATACTATTTTCATTTGATAAATACTCACTTATTTTTGTGAAAGTGTGTGATTTTAACACATCTATTTTTGGACTGTGAAATTATCAGATACATAGCACCTGAGCAAGTGCCAGTTCAATATGGAGGCCTCAGCAGGGAGGGTGAACAGGAATTCACAACTGCTGATCCTGCAAATGAGGAATTTATCAAGCCAGCATCCAAGCACACTATTGAACTGCCAATTCCTGAGGTGAGCAAGTCTATGAAATTAGTGATTATTGCAACCCGCAAAAAGTAGATATATATGGCATTTGGAGATAATTGTGAGCTCAAAATCATATCATAGACGAGAGTCTTGGTTAATAGTTGAGATTGTGATTAACAAAGTCGAAATTGGCAAATGATCCCATTTTTCCAACTAAACACTATCTTATGATAAAAACTTGAGGGCAAGGCCTTTGAGCTCTTGGTTAATAGTCCAGATTGTGATCAACAAAGTCGGATTTGGCAAGTGATCCCATTTTTCCAAGTAATCACTATCTCAAGATAAAAACTTGTGGGCAAGGCCTTTGAGCTCTTGTGGTTTTTGGGCGAATTCCATCTCTATGGAGTCACTCACATTTTTGTTATCATTTTGAGGTTTAGGGATCATTTTAGTAGTGTGGTAATGTTTATATTTCCATCTTGCACTAGGATTTTTGCTATGGTAATTTTCAGATTTTCCTTGTGTGTATTTTGGTTGTATTGTATAATAAGTAGGACCACAATGAGCAATCATTGACCTTAAAAAATCATAGTCTTTTCTAACGCTTGTCCAAATTCTCAATATCCTTTGTGAATCAACGCATTTTTGATGTTAATATCCTGGTCTTTATGATTGAATCAACAGAAATTAGAATATTGGTTGTGAATTATGGNATGGAGTCACTCACATTTTTGTTATCATTTTGAGGTTTAGGGATCATTTTAGTAGTGTGGTAATGTTTATATTTCCATCTTGCACTAGGATTTTTGCTATGGTAATTTTCAGATTTTCCTTGTGTGTATTTTGGTTGTATTGTATAATAAGTAGGACCACAATGAGCAATCATTGACCTTAAAAAATCATAGTCTTTTCTAACGCTTGTCCAAATTCTCAATATCCTTTGTGAATCAACGCATTTTTGATGTTAATATCCTGGTCTTTATGATTGAATCAACAGAAACTAGAATATTGGTTGTGAATTATGGGTTTTCACTTGTTCATACAAGCTTCCCTGCATGAGTAATCCTATTATTAGTAACCATCCATTTTCATTTTTTAATGCTGATTTTTGAAATTTCTTTGGATTGGCAGGCTTGCCAATTGGTTTGGGAGGTGAGAGTGGTAGGCTGGGACATTTCCTATGGAGCTGAGTTTGTGCCCAGTGCTGAGGGTGGATACACTTGGATTGTACAGAAATCGAGGAAGATCGGGCCATCCGACGAGCCGATCATCAGTTGCAGCTTCAAATCTGGTGAACCTGGTAAGATCGTGCTCACACTGGATAACCAAACTTCAAAGAAGAAGAAGAAGCTCCTCTATAGGTCCAAGATTAAGTCCTCTGATTGAAGTTCCTGAATATAATGCAGTAAAATCAGAAGGATTCCTTTTGTTCAATTTATATATATATTCTTTGGTTTTGAATTATAAATTATAATGTCTTGGGGAGTCAAATATTTGAATATTTGTTCTTTTTTTTTCTTTATTTAAAGTTTGTGTTTGATTGTATTAAATAAATGCAAGGATAGAAGTAAAATTTCTAGAGCATGTTTGTTGCACAATAGTAGACAAGACTCCACAGTATGAAGAATGGGATTTTCACTTATTTGATACTGTCCGGTATAGTCTACATGCCGTTAGATTTGTATACAGGGGATTGGTTTCTGTACAATTTATGTAAATTTGAAAATTTGCTTATTTTTCATGGAGGTTGATATTAAATGGATAACTTTTGTCATTTTGCTTATAGATGATGTTCATTCAAATGAATTGGCTGTTCATTACATAAAATGACAAAACTGTCAAATTCTTGTTTATAGAATGTTTGATTTGCCGGAATTAGCAGGTACAAGATTAGATTAAGCTCATTTCTTGCTTTTGTATTTGCTTGTTCAATATCCAAGAAGCAAAACATAATAATAATAAGTTTTATTTCTAGCCGAAATTTGCAATATTAGTCCCAGGCCTACTATTTCATTAGCAAGTTGTTATCAAACTCGAAAAATGTCCGAGTTCGTTCCTATTTTATAGTTGCACATTTAGTTTCCAATGACGGTAATTGAACAAATCTCTCTTAAATTGTTTTGCATTTTTTGAAAAAAAATTAATTTTTAATTTTTTAATAATTTATTCAGGACTCGTTTACACTTTTAAAAAAAAAAATAAACTATAATTGCAATTGGTTCTTTATTTATTTTATTTAAATAAGATAATATATTCGTCATTCACGGTTATTTATTGAGAAATTAGAAGAAAATAGATAGAAATGATGGTTTGTGCAATCAATGGTGAATTAAGGGGGAAAATGTCGAAAAAATTAAAGATAGAGATGTTTTTCACAATAATAGTGAAAAGTAGGTACATTAGGTTTTTATTACCCTTTTAATAATTTATTTGAGATTCATTCGCACTTTTTATAAAAATTTGGAATTATAGTTGCAATTAATTCTTCTTTTTCTTTTTGTTTTATTGGTATATTTGTGATTTGATAACTTTTAATTGAAAAATGAATGAAAATGACATTTTACACAATAAAATGTGAAAATGTCAAAACGTGAAAGTTGACATTTTTCACCATAATAGTGAAATGTAAGAACGTTATTTGCTAATTACCCCTCAATAATCCCTTTCGCGAAAGAGTTCGGTNGATACAAGGAAGCGCCTGACTTTGAACATAAATAATATCTATCACTCTTAACCTTCCGACCGATCGATGGTCATGAACCTTTTAATATTATTACGGAAAAAAAAAGAGTTGGCACCTGAGAGAACTCAGTACGGGGATTGGTTGTTCGGTGGTTATGTATGGGATGCCCTGGCATTGATTGAGAAGGACGCTGCTTTCTGAGGCGCATCATTTCTATTAGCAACTGCTATAATAACAGACACAGACTCGGCGGCGGAATACCTTTCGCGAAAGAGTTCGGTTACCTGTGCTTCCTTTATGTCTTCGATTGAGCAGCAGATCAATCATCTAATCTGACGTCGATTAATGAAGGATATAAATATATTCAGGCTCAATACCATTAATAAATTGTTACGTCAATATTTTTATTTTTTAAATTAACGAACATGACTGAAGTGCATAAATTTATCCACCAAAAAAATTCACCGATTTATAGCCAGTATGGTCTATTAAGCATTTTTGAAGGGTAAAAATCTTAGTTTATACATATTGTAAAAATGCAATGATTCTGCCAAAGCACTTTGCAGAAAAAGAGAGAGAGCAATGTATTAAAGGATGAGCCGCATCTTTGATGGCCCCCACCTGCCCTGCCTTGAGTCTTAGTGAAGGAGGTAAATCGCAGGTTATGCCTCCAAGGGTATAGAGTGAAAGGCTGTTTGTACACTTGCATTTACTCAAGGGTCAAATTCATATTTCAGGATTCGAACCCTTGACGTGGCAGCCTCAAACAAAGCTGAAGTTTTTCCACCTTCCCCTTTTACCACTTGGAGATATGTCATGAGGCAACAAGCAAAAAGAGAGAGAGCAATGTATTGTTTGTATATCAAGCTGCTCTTTTGCACATGGCCATCTATAGATTATTTGATTTTTCTTTTAGAAATGGCTTTATTCTATGATAATACCAGGTTGTCTTAAAGTCAGGTTTTTCAATCATTAATCGCACCAACTTTAATAAATAAAGTTGTTTAATTATTTGGATAAAGTGGCTAGGCAAGATTACACAACATTTGATCTT
>CAIGRK010381278.1:0-10567 GCA_903798315.1 Fraxinus greggii | reverse complement strand
TACATGCTCATGTTCACATTTTCTCAACTATTCAAGCTTCATAATTGCATTCTTTCTTTACAGCTTGAGATGGAGGAAGGTGACGAGATAGATGCCATGCTGCACCAGACCGGAGGTTCAACTGCATAGTAAAGGAGGATGAGTCCACAAGAGGGCCCATTGGAAATGTAATATAGATTAGCACCTTAAAACTTATTTAACTGCAACAGTTTAGATATTTCAATTGCTAGTCTTTTGGTGTGTTTGATCCTCTTCTGAACTCCACGTGATTTCTGACTGTTGTTAAATTTTGCATTCAGTATTGCATAGTTTTCTACATCTACCCGTTCAGTTTCAAATGCTTTGGTTTTCATTTTCTTTTCGTTTACTTGTTTCTTTTTTAGACACTGGTTTTCTCTTGCCTTATCTATTTGAGTGCAGCTAAATTTTCTTTCTCAATCTACATGTCTGACCAATGCAACTGAGGAACCTGTTTATAGATCTTCATTGACTAATAAAAATAAAAGGGAATAGCTTGTAACCACTTAGGTCTGTCGAACCATGGTCTTCCTGAGCTTTGCTACCCAGTTCAAAGACGCTGGATATGGTTTTGCACATCCTTTCTTGAGTGGCTTTTTGAGATGGATGCAATGAAACACGTGAGATGCCTGGTCACGTTAATGAATTCCTTTTACCACGGACCCAATCTCTAAATAATAGGAGCTGTTGACATGGAGTCTGCAACAGTAATCGACCAAGAAAGAGACCTACTGCGAATGGGACTCGCTACTTTGAATGCCTTTTTTTTTTCCGAATTCTACTGTAATAAGAGGGCCACACTTCAATAGGGATGTCAATGAGCGCAAGACCAGTCGGCAATTGGCTCGTGCCCATGGGCGACTTGTCTTGCCTCCTATTTAAGTGGTTCTTGCTTGGCTTGCCCCAAAGCAAGCAAGAGCCCTAGTGAGCAGAGCCATACTCGGGTTCGAGTTGACTCATTGATATCACAATTACCTTCGAGTTCGGTTCGATTCATTGGCATCCCTATCCCCAAAGCACATTGTAGAAGATTGACTGAAAGCAATCTAACAAATCTCGAGTTTGCCTTTGTGGCTTCGTTGAGGGTGGGGTGTGGTGGGGGGTTAGGCTTCCAAAACAATAATACCACAAGCCCCAACTACACCTTCTTAAAACCTACAGGTTTAAAGATGGGACTTTTAAATAATAAATAAATAAACAATTCCTATAACTGTTCTGTATCCAGTATACTAACCAACAGACCAAGCCATTTAATTCACAAATTTTAAACCGTTCGCCAGGTTAGTTTTTTACCTCTCCCGTACACCTCAGGTTTCAAAAACTCTAATATCATTTCTCTTGACACGATACAAAAAGTAATTTTTTAGTCATTTAAAAATAAGATTGTGCGTACGAGTCAATCAAAGTCGAAGCGCAGCCCTAAATTTTAAGGTGCTCGAGGACTTTCAGCAAAGGAAGTTTGAACGTCCTTGACCAAGATTTAGGTAAATTCGGTATCTGCAGCCAAGCCAATCAACTTCTTATATTTTCACGTTGAGGAAGTCGTTGCTGAGTGCAAAAGTTCTGATCAAGAGTGCAATATACATTGATACACACGTGTATAAATAAAGTTTGGTGAGCTATCATGTGCGATGAGTTCATTTGAGTAGATTCTGGAAAATAGAACTCCAATACATTGAAAGAAGAAGATTTCTTGCTTGTCCAGCTAAAAAAAGATGCTATCAACCTAGTGAAAAAAACACTCTCTTGGTCACTCCTTGCATTTGTGAGTTTCTTGCTAATTTGTTCGATGTTACCTTCATCGCTTGGTGATTTCGAACCCAACATGTGGTTTTTATGTTAAGTTTGTCCAGATACACAGTGATTCTCTATCAAGATTTGAACTCTCTTTGAAGATATGAATTTTCGGCCAGAACCTTATGCTTAGTCATTGAAGATTGTTTCTTGGAAGATTTGTAATTGGCAAGCAGGTCATTTGCATTGTTCATCCAGTTTTATTTGATGGTTATGTGATTGATATTCGAATTTTGCATCCCCAATTGAAAATTCGAACTGTCCAGCAAGTTTTTGATAGTGTTCTTGAAGATTCAAGAGTGTTCTTGCAGCAATTTTTGACCTTTTTGGGTAAAGAATTCAAAGTTTCTTCTTCAAGTATTTCTCACACACTTGGAGAGGAAGACACAGAATCTGAGGAATCTGAGAAAGAAGTCTCAGAAGCTGAAGAAGAAGAAGAACAGAGAAACGAAGACACCGCATCTGTGGAGTCGGCTGCAAAACCTCAAAAATAATGTTTCTATCCAAGGTAAACAAACTGATTCTGAAGAAGAAGATGCAGTATCTGAAAAGGAGGATGCAGAATCTGTTGAGGAAGCCACAGAATCTGGAAATCTGACTATTAAACCTCAAAATAACGATTCTGGCCATGTATAACAGATGGATCGCCGAAACCTTCTTGGGTCAACCTTTTTAAAGATAACAGAAAGCACGTTGAAGGCATTAAGCTCCAAATTTGATGATCCTCAAGACGAATGGTGGTTTCAATGGTATGGAACGACTAGATCATCATCAAACTAAGGCTGCAGTTTGTGAAGGCCCCAACTCGAAGGCAGCTAGTGATGAAAAGCTCGATGAGCAATGGATCATACCAACCTATAAAGATAAAAAGAAGGGGAACTCACTTCATCTTCAAAAAGCTAGCTACGGGATTAGGCACTTCATGTTCTCGATCAGATGAAGTTGTAATGTTTGTTTCATTTTGAGTCGCTTGCGTTGGGTCATTAGACCTATTCTAATGTTTCCTTTTGTAAACTTGAGTGTGCCTGGAGTAGTTGTACTCGATTTTTTTGTCTATACAATTTTATTTACCCAATCAAAAAAATAATAATTTGTCTTCACTACTAGTAATTGGATGGTTTCCACCGTGCATGTAATTGAACTCAAGGTTTTGAAACTTCGCTATTGTGTCACTTGTGTTCTTAAATTTTTTGGTTAAATATTTATCTTCAAGCTTTCATTGATTAGCTTATACATTGTTGACGATGACTTCTGTCCAAATATTTCATTTGCAAATGGGGAAAATTATTTTGTCTCATTTTTTGTATTTATTTATTTTTAATATGATGAGCAAATAAATAATTTTACGTTCTCCCAACGCATTTTTTAGATGGAATTCGTTAAAGACAATGTATTCTAACTACTGGAAGCTTAGAGAAAAAATTCAATCAAAAAATTTAAGAACATAAATATTGCTGCAACACTGACTCGACCAACTTTTTTGATAGCTCGACGTAAGCTCCATTCCACCAAGGCGACTCTTGATAGGTCGTGTTGAGCTTCGACGTTCCAATTAACCGCAACTTCTGATCTCGATTAACTCAACTTTCTTTACCTTGCTCTCTAACATTGTGACTTCAATATAAATATCTCTTTGGCTAAATAAACACAGGGATAAAACAACTTGTACATTCTCGTGTATATTGTTGTTTACACTCCAGTGAGTTTAAAATTGAAATGGGTGGGAATGTGTGTTTTTTATTAAAACTGTCCAATAATGTCAAGACGGGTGGCACAATGTCTAATTTGTTGTCAAAGAAAATGTACATGGGTCATGATTCTCAACATAAACATAGGCACGTGCCTCGCATGTGTATATATAGAGGGGACAAAGGCAGGAGTCCTGACACAGATAGTGATGGCAGAAACTAATACACAAAGAATGAGGAGCAGCCAATTCAAATCCAAGTGCATGTCATTTCCATTTTTGATTTCTGTAATTTCACTGTTTACTGCATTTCCATTCTCTGAATGCTTCAACTATGGCGAAGCCCTATCCAAGAGTCTCATCTACTTCGAAGCGCAGCGTTCCGGCCGCTTGCCGTACAACCAGAGAGTCTCCTGGCGCCACCATTCCGGCCTAACCGATGGCTTAGAACAGGGGGTCTGGTCACTTAATAACCCGTAGTTTCAATATTTGTTGTGAAATTTGTGAAGTTTGTTGTGTGTGATCGATTTTTGCTTGAAACGGGTGGATGAAGTTTTTGAAGTTTATTGTGCGCGGTTTTTGCTTGAAACTGGTGGATTTGATTGGAGGTCACTATGATTTTCTACATTTGCGTGATTAATGAAATTTTGGTCAAAATTCGTGAAGTTTATTCATAATTGTGCCTGGTTTTTTACTTGAAACAGGTGGATTTGGTTAGACGTTACTCTGATTATTCACATTTTTGTACCGGAACACTTATTCTGCAATTTTGATTCAGGTGGATTTGGTAGGAGGTTACTATGATGCTGGTGATAATGTTAAATTTGGTCTTCCAATGGCTTTTACCATTACAATGCTTTCATGGAGTGTTGTCGAGTATCGGGATCGGATTGTGGATGCAGGGGAATATCGCCACGCCCTTGAAGCTATCAAATGGGGAACTGATTATTTCATTAAAGCACATACACATCCACATGTTCTTTGGGCTCAGGTAAGTTACACGTTTCTCCCTCTCTAATTTTGTATTTTTTAAAAAAAAAATTGAAAAAAAGAAACGCATCATAATTTATATGCACGATTGCCGACAATTTGCAAAAAGTATGGACAATATCCTCCAATCACGCCGGAGAATTGCTTTTGAATTTCGGCCGTAACAGTTTTTCCTGAATATCTGCGTGGGTCCATTACGACAAAAATGTCAGAAATTACTCGTAATTTTCAAAGCAATCTGGGTGCATTTTAATGAACGATTTGATGATATTTTCAGGTGGGTGATGGCGACAACGACCACCTCTGCTGGCAGCGGCCGGAGGATATGACGACTTCCCGGCGTGCTTATAAGGTGGATGAGGAGCACCCGGGCTCCGACGTCGCCGGAGAAACGGCGGCCGCCATGGCGGCGGCGGCGATTGTGTTTAGGATAACAAACCCACATTACTCACGCCTGCTTTTGGATCACGCACAAGAAGTAAGTTAATTAGGTTGTTAAGAAGGGCATGATGTAATCTGCTTTATTGTCCACCAAAACTACTACATAAGCATATAAATAGTATTATTAAATTGATGCATTAGATTTTTTTAGTTCTAAAAAATTACTAAAAAACTGTTGAACGGTTTTGGTTAAAGCTTAGGCAGTTAGCCAACTGATAAATTTATTTATTTAGGACGTCTTCGGTAAAAATTAAAATCGAATTAAAATTGAAAAATTAATCGTTATTGTTGACTTTTATTAGACGAATTAGACCAATAACGGTTATATTTTCAATTTTAATTTACTTTTAATCTCTACCGAACAAACATTTAAATTATCTTTTCTTTTATAGGCTAAGTTTNTGTTCGGTAGAGATTAAAATCAGATTAAAATTGAAAAATTAGCCGTTATTGTTGACTTTTATTAGACGAGTGAGATCCAATAATGACTATATTTTCAATTTTAATTGATTTTTAATCTCTACCGAACAAACATTTAAATTATCTTTTCTTTTATAGGCTAAGTTTTCACTAAACATGGACTCTATTTTGATAGATATTCTTTCAATAAGATAATTTTGCACGTGAATTCATAAATTTGCCTACATTTTAACCATATATTTTTATAAAAAATCATTTTTCAAATTTATTGTCAAAAAATTTATATCAAACAATATGCAACTATTTAATTTGTCGAATACTAAGGGTTGTTTGGGTGTGATTAAAATCTGATTTTAATCTAAGTCAAACAATCAATATTAACCACATCTTTTATAGGTCTCACATCTTTTCAACCACACATTTCAAAAACTTCTATTACAATCCATTAAAAATATAATTTTAATCTCCAACAAATACCCTCTAAGTCTTCAACATACCCTTGATGTTTAATAATATTGAATTTGAACATATAGCAGAAATTAAACTCAAAAGGCATGTTAGATGGGTGGATTTTCATTTCCAATACGGTTCTTTGCAGTATAAGTATAGATTATTGAATTAGGAGGGTTTGTTTTGCAGTTGTTTGAGTTTGGTGACAAGTATAGAGGTAAATACGACATCAGTATTGGAGTAGCAAAGGGGTATTATACGTCGGTGAGTGGTTACATGGATGAGTTGTTATGGGCAGCTGTGTGGCTATACAAGGCCACCGACAATTTTTATTACTTGAATTATGTTATAGAAAATGCCGAGTCCTTTGGTGGAATCACTTGGGCCATCACAGAATTCAGCTGGGACGTCAAGTATGCTGGTGTCCAAATCATAGCTGCAATGGTACCCCCAATTTCTGCATTGCACATGCTATATTGCAGTCTTAGAAAGCTTTATTTGGGCAATATTATGCATACAGATTTTAGAGGTAGTTATTAAACTTCAGATGTGATTTCACCCCATTTGACACATTTTCTAAACTCATTCATCTACACATTTCATGCGATTCATAACTTTTATCAACTTTTTAATCATATATCTCATTAACTTTTGTCAATATGATTTCAAACGGAGCTTCATCTTGCATGACCAAATTGTAACAATCGTTTTGACTTCAATGATCACTTAAAACTAAAACTTAGCCATAAATTTTTTGCTAGTAGTCTAGTGGTCATGTATTCTACCCAACGCAACTCTTATTCTGCTTTGGTGCTATCTTTGAGAGTTGTCTTGTCATGTTGTTCAGATCAATGCTGCAACCTCTCCCCCAACCTCGTACATTTCTGCATCCGGTGTTATTTTCAAGAATTATTTATGATTATTTTTCAGAATGAACGTATTGACTTTTCTAACAAAGATTCAACTATGATATCATATCCCATTTCATTAATTAACCTATTACAATAGGACAAAAGGGACCCCCTCAACAGTGCACCCTCGTAATTTGGTGGACTTCACCTTCGTTTCAGCCATCACCAGCCTCATGAATGCCGATCCCTTTCATTTTATCTCTCTACTTTCAAATTAAAGGCATTTCTTGATTGAAGTATAATTAGCGGGAGATTAGCCATAAAAAGTAGCGACAAGAGTGATCAAGTTTTGTCCTAACAGGATCCAATGTAAAGCACACATGGTGTGTTTGTTTAATAGACCGGACAATATTAGCATTGATTAAGAGAAAAAGGAGAAGTTAAGATCCTATCTTGTTAAACGTACTGTCTTAACATTGTCCAAATATTATTTGCCAATTTTTTTGTTTTCTGTTCTTGCAGTTGCCAGTGGAAGGAAAGAATGAAGAACAAAGCAAGACCCTCCAAGAATACCGTTCAAAGGCAGAACATTTCATATGTGCTTGCCTGAACAAAAACAATTCAACTAATGTGCAACGCACCCCAGGTGGACTCCTGTACACCCGCCAATGGAACAACATGCAGTACGTTTCCAGTGCATCATTTTTACTGACTGTGTACTCTGACTATCTTGAATCTACCAATCAAATGCTCAATTGCCATGGAGATTTAGTGGGTCCCCATGAGATCCTGTCCGTCGTCAAATCACAGGTAGACTACATTCTGGGTTCTAATCCCATGGGAATGAGCTACTTGGTTGGCTATGGACCTACCTATCCCATGTGGTTGCACCATAGGGGTGCATCCATGGAATCATATAGAGAAAGCAAGGGTTTTGTCGGGTGCACTCAAGGATATGACAACTGGTACGGACGCCGGGATCCAAACCCGAATGTTCTTGTTGGAGCTTTGGTGGGTGGACCGGATAACATGGATGAATTCAGGGATAGAAGAGGGAATTTCATACAAACAGAAGCCTGCACATATAATACAGCGCCACTTGTTGGGGTTTTTGCCAAATTGCGTGTATTAGAGAATACTAGTTTATCACAGATTTCTTCCAGTTAATTGTAAAGAAATTTGTTCGTAGGGTGGGGGTGGGGCAGTGACAGCCAAAAGGGGGCTGGGCTATAATTTGCACTTTAAGAAGGCAGTTCTCATGTCAAGAAATACAAAAGCATAATAGTCCAAAGTTTTGAATTGCAAGTTCTTTGCCTTCAAAGACTACATTTGTGAAATTATATATGAAAAACTAAAAAACATTCAAAAGAATTCATGATAATTTACTCTTACTTAGATAGTGCTTGACCCCCATCTTTTTAGAAGAAGTTATTTTTGAATAGTAATTGATGGAAGAATGTGTGGTGAAAAAGTGATGAAAAATTTTAAATGTGTGTAATATTATTTTATTTGGAGAATGTGTGATTGGAAATGAGTACCGTAGAAAAATGAATGAGAAAAATGAGAAATAATGGGGCTCAAACATAGGCTTACTTTCAACTTTCACAAATAAAAAGAAAATTTATTTTAAAAAGGAAAATTTATTTTAAAACTTACTTATTTACATATAAGTGAACTTTTTAAGGACAACATTCTGTGACGAGCATTGTATGACTATGAGTGACAAGCAGCAAAATCTGTTTGCTTTAACAGCATAATGCATTTGGAATGAAAAGACGATGCATTATCGATCACAGAATTCAAACGGAGAAATGTTCACAATTCTATAAATACGACAGGAGAACATCATCATACATACTTAGATTCTCGTAGACCATGAAGCATCGCGGAAGCTGCAGAGTTCTCCGCATCTCTTATCCTTGTCTTTTCGTTTCCCGTTGATAACAGTACACTTCCATTGATTTCAATTTGAACGGAGCATACATATTTCCTCTCATGAGAACGACCAACCTCTCTATCTGCTCTGTTGACACATAGTGGACAAATGTGTAATTGGTACAGCATTCATAAACAATTTATCTTATGTGAGTTTACTAAGGTAATCAAATGCACAAAACTACCAGTTCACAGTCACTCTTTCCTCAATGGACAGCCCTGCACTCAAATAGGGGTTCTAAGGGGGATGAAAAATACAAATATCTATTAAGTCATTTATATATGCGTGCTTTTAGGCGGACTAAATGCATTGTTTCAACATTTATCCCCCCAACATATAATTTTCCGAAGCCATCTTCACTTTTCGGTTTTAAAGAGTCAAGAGGAAAAGATTCCATGCTAGCTAATTTGGCAAATTCCAGAGAAAACAGCTATAGTTTCCCTCAATTGGTGCCTTGAACTTGCTGAAAATTTGCAACAGAGAAGCAAAGTTTTTATACATATCAAACAAGTTTATGGGTGATTTTTTATATTTTAAGTAATTGCAATATTATGAGCTTAGAGAGAGGAAAAGTCATACTTGTAATCTGGTCGTGACCATTTTTTCTTGCCACACAATTCATGGAGCTTTTGTTTTGCTCCTTCAATCTCCATTTCCCTGTTGAGTTCACTGAAGATGTCGGGCCTCATCATGTCACTGGATTTGTAGGACAACTTCCGCAAAGAAGCCTTTGCTGCATGAAGCTTTGCATTTTCTTTTTGCTCGGCAGAAGCTGAAGCAACAAAATGTCCATCAACATAGACGCTGGCAACATTTCTCTCTCCTTTTCTCCAATGTCGTATGTCAACTTGCTTTCCATCCTTTTGGCACAACTCAAAAAGCATTGTCACTGGTTGCGGTTGTTGTTCAAGCATACCAAGCGTGACAATAGGCTCCAAGAGGTCTCTGATGACCTAGAGCAAAGGAAATGGAAGAACGTGTATAACCAATGTACGTTTTTCCTAATACAGCAATTTTAGGTGTATTTTACAGCTCATTCTACAAAAAATTACTTTGAATTTGAAAAGGTTGGGCCTGTTACGAAATTTTGATCCATTATATCATGGAAGGAAATCCACAGCTAAAATCATCATATGTACTATTTGTGGCATGTCTTAAATTTGTTTTTCACCAAAAAGAATAACCAAATTGTACATGGCGTAATACAAACACATTTTAGCCAAATATTAGCACATATAACATACAGTAATTGCATAGAAACGTTTGATGAAAAACAACAGGGAAAGGAAAAACTAACCAACCACATATCCTTCAAATTGAAGTTACAGTCAATGTATACTGCAGCTGCCACGGACTCCACAATGTCTGCAAGAACTTTTGGTGCTTTCAATAATCCTCCATGCACCTCTGCGTCATCCTCTTCTTGTATTGATATTGCAAATTCCATTACCTGAAGCACAGCCATGAAAAGGACTCGATTTTGGTAGACTTCAAAATGGAAAAGTTGGCTCAAATCCCCAATAAGCACTTGATAATGCAGCTCCAATGAACAATTCTTGGGTAATGACGTAATGTCCTGCGAGTCAAGTGCTTATTGGACATATGAACCGATTTCACCATTTTCAACTCGACCAAAGCCATGTCCCAGTTAAAAATAAACATCACCACTCAAATACTTATTGTTGTTTCAAAAGTGTGCACCCAAATTGTTTAGCTATACCAGTCTTCCAAATTATTTAACGTCTTACCATGTTTCCACAACAGTGCGACACGGATTCATTAAAACTTAAAACAACAAGACATATTCACACTGAGACACCTACAAGTAAATGTGCAAAAGAGAAGTTACAAAAAAAAAAAAAAGGCATTGATGACAGGTATAAATGCATCTGTATGAAATTGCTTATATCATAGACAAGCAGAAAACCCAGTTGACTTGGTATTCAAAACTGAAGTTCAAAATCTCCAGAGTGTATATAT
>CAIGRK010381274.1:0-12417 GCA_903798315.1 Fraxinus greggii | reverse complement strand
ATCTCGTAACATATTCTCATCTGTTTAGGTTATAGATTCTACCCTTTCCGTGTGCTATTTCAATGCTTTACTTTGGGCATTGGACACGACAGAGGAGGTTGGTCTACTAGCCCTCCTAGTGTATGAAAGCAATGAAGGAAGATGAATTCAATCGTTACTTACGAAGCGATTAAAGTTTAGTGTTTAAACACGACCTCTAATCTTGAGGTGATTAAAATTCTTAGCTAAACCGTAATAGACAGAATAACATATATCGATTGATGATTGTTGATTTTAGACTTTATTCCTTGTTTGACATCCATTTTAATGTTTTTTTTAAGAAAAAAATAGTTTTGAAATAATAATTTATTGTAGAATATGTAGTTAAAAGTAAAAAAAATTAAATTTATTTGTAAAATATTTATTATAATAATACGTGGTTGAAAAAGAATGAGAAAAAATAAATAATTTTGATTCAATGAATGTCAAACAGTGATTTAAATAATAATATGAAAGAATTAAACATATTTTTCTTTTTCTTTTTTTTTTTGAATTAAATGAAATGTGAAAGAGACAACCATTTGGGAACGCGTAAACACAGTCAACAAATAAATTGAGCGGACAGACAGCTGCCGGTAAAGGCTAAAGGCACCTGTCGGTTCCTCGTACGCTATATGGATTCTCATTGGTCAAGACAAACAAATGCTGACGCCAGACAAGACCAAGTAGACAACTGCATGAAACGCCGTGTAAATTAATTAAGTGAATAGTGACGGAAAGTGAAAAAGCGTGTTTACAGGTGGGTTAGATAGAGAAAGTAGCGGCCTGGAGCCATTATATAAAGGAGCAGGTGAAGAGATAAACACCGCATAGAGAAAAGTGAGGTTTTCTTCTCACCTAGCACACACTTTGCACATACTAAAATCAAGATTTTCTGAGAGTTTTTCGGGTTTTTTTTTTTTTCAATTTGATTTCAACAAAATTTCCTTTCTTCTTCCCCCCTCTTATCCCTCCCGCTTCTTGTATCCCTTTCTGCAAACAATCTGTCTTTCAAGTTTTAAGGTTTGTTTTACTGATTTGATTTTCTCATGAACAAAAAGCAAACTTCAGGGAAAGATTTTCAGAAAGCCAGGTGTTTTCAGATCGAGATCTTTTTAATTTTATTTTTCTGATTCATTTCTTGGCTGCTTTTTTACTTAGCCACAGGATCTAAGAGGTTGTTTATTTGTAAACCTCTTCTAATCCGCTTTTTTTTTTGTTAATATTTTTCTGTAAAACACAACCTGTGTTCTTTGATTTTATTTAGAAACAGGTAACGTTTTTTTCATCCTTTTAGTATGGCAGCTGCAATGGATTTTTGTAGTAGCAGCACCTCAGTTGTAGATCCCTTTAGAGGTGGTGAATTAATGGAAGCACTTGAACCTTTTATGAGAAGTGCTTCCTCCACTCCTCTTTCTCCTCCTTCCAATCTCACTTCTTCTTCTCCTCCTTCTCCTTCTCCTTCTACCTCCTGTTCTTATCCCTACAATTCTTGCTATTACCCAACAGAGGCAAATTTCCAGCCCAATATGAACTTGGATGGTGGGAACTTTGTGTATCAACAGCCTTGTTCAATTGGGCTCAACCACCTTACCCAAGCCCAGATCCAAGAAATCCAAGCACGGATAAATCTCCAAAACCAGCAACAAATGATCTCCGGCCCATTTCATAGACAGGTCCATGACATGAACTTATTGGGCCCAAAGCCTGTTCCGATGAAACAAGTGGGCTCTTCTCCTAAGCCCACCAAGCTATACAGGGGAGTGAGGCAGCGCCACTGGGGGAAGTGGGTGGCTGAGATCCGTTTGCCAAAGAACCGCACTCGGCTTTGGCTTGGCACATTTGACATGGCGGAGGAGGCGGCGTTGGCCTACGACAAGGCAGCGTATAAGCTTCGTGGAGACTTTGCTAGGCTGAACTTTCCTCACCTACGCCACAACGGATCCCACATCGGCGGCGAGTTTGGGGAGTACAAGCCACTCCATGCCAGCGTTGACGCCAAATTGCAGGTCATTTGCCAAAACCTAGCAGAGGGCAAGAGCATCGACTCCAAGAAGTCCAAAGGAAGGTCCAAAAAATCGGCACCAGCCGTGGAGGCCCCTGCAGAGGAAAGTTGCACCAAGAATGTTGTTGAACCCGCATCTGAGAGTGAAGGGTCGGGTGGGTCATCACCGATATCGGATCTAACATTCCTGGATTTCACAGAAGAGGATTCGCCATGGGACATGAATTCATTGGAGAAATATCCATCATATGAAATTGATTGGTCGGCTTTATAATTGTGTATTATGTGTAGTAATATGTGTCCGTCTATTTGTAATTGTTGTGTAATAGGTGTTTTGTCTGTCTTATGGTTGAGCTCCGGCAGTGGAGTTTTTGGCAATTGCAGAGCTTAGCCTTATTATTATTAGTTTTGAGTCAGTTCAGTTGGTCAGCTGTTTTTATCTTTTTAAACATTTCTGGCTTGAGAGAAGCAGCTGAAATTCATGTTTCCTAGTGTTGTTATGTAAGGTTTATCTAAATTGAAATTTAATTTGAAAATTATTATGAATGAAATTTGGCTAATAAAGTATAATAATATGTAGTTTTCCAACTTTATTGAAAATCCGAAGAAGTTAGGATTTTTTGCGTCTGGTCCATCCCAGCCATGCGTCATGTGAAAGCCTTACATAAAGGTGTCGAACATCAAATTCTGTTTCTTTCTCAAGTTTTAACTTTACTATACGTATAAAGGTAGCAAAAGGTAGCAATTGAGCGAAGTCTCAAGACAACAATGGCAAGATATTCATCACATCGCCAGTTTACAATTGAAGATAATTTGTCCACAAATTAAAATTTCCGAAAAATTCTGCCATGAAATGTGAAAAAGACCCTCTCACCTTAATAGGGTTGACATCAATATGCAAATACAGATATCATTGTAGATCCTCAAAAAGACTTGCTATAAAAAGAACTACAAATGTTACTCGATTCACTAACAAACACATCGGAACAAACTCTACCCTACAAGGGGTAGCCCAATCCAAATCTTTGTTCCCTTTCCAGAAAGATGCTGCTGATGGGTAAGAAGCGAGACAGAGAAATAACATTGGAGGAGCATCAATCATCAGCTTAACTTGCCAATCTCCATCTTCTTCTTGATCGCTTTTTGACCATGATAAACAAACGAGTCTATTATCCCCGAAACAGTGAAAACACCTGAGGCAGTATGCAAAATGCAGGGAAGAAAGTCAAGTTCATCAAACAATTCAAGCAAAGTGCAAGCCTGAAAATAAAGAAATACTTGGGTGTTTGTTGTTTAGCATTATTCTTGAATCTCATTTCCTCCTTGACATCAACATTTTCTTTATTAAGAGAGTCAGAGGATGAGAGTATTACCTCCAACAATGGCGCATACATTGGTCAGGAAGTGCAAGAATGAAACGTGCGTCTCTGTGAAAGTCACCTGTAATATCAAAAGATAGGAAGAAGTTTACACATGCTGCGACTGAATATCTAGAAGCTATGTTGTTTCTGCTACAGGACCACATTAGCTTAATCCCTTGTATACAGATTTTAAGTTTACTATTATTAAAAGCAAGCAAAAAAAATGGAAGAGAAAAACTAATTTGAAGCCCAGGAACTGTAAGCATAATAAAAACCTGATTAATGAATCGACTCATAAATAATATTATTTGACTCAAAACTGATCTTCTGTCTCATATTTTGTCAAACAACACACTGACCTTTATTGGTGAAAGGTCATAAAAGAAGAAAACTCCAGGAAGAGACTGAAGGTGACCCACTTCAGATCCCCGAACATGTTCAGTTACAGAGAACTGCAATAAGACAGTAGCTAATGGATCTCATGTCAAGTAGAAGAGAAAACAACTTGTAAAGAAAAAGAAAAAGAGAGAGAAAAAAGAACTAGATTAAGAGAATATAGTTTTAACGTCTTAATCAGACCTGATTTGATTGGATGGTATTCCCATTAACATCTGTGAATACAGTAGGTACCACCTGCAATCCAGAGTAAAAAAAATTTTAAACAATCACAATAATTAGTATACTACAGTACCACATCAATAGCATACCAATAAAAACTTGACTCAATGAAGCCTTATTCCATATCTATCTAAGTTGGTAGCACAAGTTTCCTATTATGTCATATCTGGTAGATTTAACAATCTAGTATCCAGCAGCATACTTTTATATCATCTTTAAGGCCCGGCTTAATGTAACAATCCAAAATCACAGAAATTAAAAGTTTTTGTTCTAACCACCAATATAGTGTGCCTAAACAGCCAAATTTCTGTCCACCACCATAATTTTCATGTCCTGCAACAGTCATTGTATCATTGACTCCTGTAACTTTTCTAACGTTTTTGGCACAAAACAAACCCTAAAAGCTCCTTGAGGCCATATCTTCTGTCAATGCTTGCATTGTTTCCACATCCTATGTAATCCGTAAGCATTATCTGAAGAGAAAATGCATAGAAGCAAACTACCCCAAAATACGCGTTTGTTCTTTGTGAGAGCTAACGTATTCAAGCTACATAACTGTCTCCCCAGTCAGCTGTCTAAAGATACACACACCACCCCCATGTTCTCATCTTCACCATGAAAAACTGACTTGCAAATTACGGCTGGAGCTTTAATCACCGGGGTCCTCAATAAGACACCGTGTGTTCTTATTTATACTAATTATTCCATACACATACTGGAAATCAAACACTTCCACTTCCACGTCATGACCCTTCCTCCTGAATATCGTAAAATACTCTTTTTTTTTCCGGTAAGGTGGACTCTACAACACTTGGACAATATTAAGATACAAAAAGATGCCAAAATCTTTTCAAGTATACTATTTAACATGCCCTGTATATGCCAGATCAATGAGAACAATTCCACATGGAAGCGGTGACCTAAAGCCATAATGCACCTTTCTTTCCAAACTAAGAAAAGCATGTACAAATCAGCAAGGAAAAAATGCGAAGAAAATAGATGCAACAAAAATTTGACATACAATCATTTCTGCTAACCTTCAGAAAATATTGATACATAGCATTTGGTGTTTGTTGTACCCATGGCACACTGCAAATTGAAGTGACAAGAATGCAGAATATCATTATATATGTATTGACAAAGAATCTGAAGAGGAATGATTAAAGTACAAGAGTTAAATGATCAAATGAACTGAGAGGACAAAATACCCATCCAATGGATTTATTACGCCAGGAAAGTAGTCCCCAAATGCTAATCTGTTGATCTTGTGACTTATCTGTTGCACAATCACATATTTGGTTAACCAGATGCTTACTCAACGACTAACATCACGAGCTGAATAATGAAAGCATCTTGTTTGTTGATAACAAATGCCGTGCAAATATCTTAGTTGCTGTTCCAGAAAGGAAGGGATCAGGACAAGTCTTACATTAAAACTGTCCTTCTGAAATGCTAGCAGATCGTGAACATGCACATTTGACTGTTGGAAACTCTTCCCAGGTGCAAAATGAAAATTGCCAGCTACCTTATTGACGTCCAAGAATCCATATACATTGCACCCTTCGCCTTCTTCCTCTTTGATCTGTTGAAGAAACCCTTCTCTTTTGCACTGTTTAGCATTGAAAATGAGGGAATCAGAAAAGAGTATAAAGTTCAGAATAATGCCAAGAATTTACTGTACATACGTTCAACACTCCCAGGAATTAAATTTGTTCAAACTAACTTTAATTTCAATAGGCAATTTGTACTGACGTAGAGTTGTACTAGGAATGAAGAATATCTTAACATTTTCATAGGTTATAAAATCAAATGAATAAAAGGATGGAAACTTGTCAAGGAGCTAAGGGGGGTGTATTCAGATTTGGATTTTTAAAAAACTTTAAATGATTTTTTTAGGTAAATAACTTTTGTAGAGTTTAATGGACTTTTATTGACTGTCATGGACTCTTTACATAATCAATGAAAAGTCTTCATGACTTCTATAGACATTTCTTAAAGACTTCAATAGAATTCATTTGACTTGTAAAGACTTTCATTTTAGAGAAAAAATAAAAATAAATCTGGAATGTAAATTGGTGATCATCTTTGTGAACCTCTACTTGCATGACCAAGTGATCCACAATACATAGTACCAAAATTATATTTTTTATGTCAATAAAAATTTTTTATAAAAGAATATAAAAATACAAGTCACCTAAATTAGAAAAATAAACAACCAAAATACAATATAATATTTTAATACTCTTTGATGTAAAAAATAAAAATAAAAAAAATCCAACATTCAATATCAATATGTTCATACCTGTAGAAAATTATTAAAATTAATCAACAATTTTGTAAAATGTTAATTTATTTTTTGTAAAATTTTAAGTTAAAATGGATTTCTCTATAGAAAAATTGGAGGAAACCGTGAAAAAGAAAAGAATGAAAAATCTTATAAGAATATTTATCTATAAATCTTTTTCAATGAGAAAATCATAAACACGAGAGAAAAAAGAATAGAGAATATTAAAAAGAGAATGATAAAAGTAATGATAATAATAACAGGCTGAAGAGAGAGAAAAATATTGATTTTTTTGGACTTTAGGGTTCGTAGAATGAAAGAAGAAACAGAAAAATTGAAGAAAGAGAGAAATATTACTGATGGAAATACATTTTTTTGTTGAAACTCTTTCAAAATCTTGGGGGATGAATGTGAGAATTTTATGAGATTTTGTATTTTGTATTTATACATTTTGCTTAAACGTTAGTACACGAAGGATTTCATAAAATATTAAAAGTCATTGACATTTCGAATACCCTATGACTTTTTAAGACTTAATACTCCATGACTTTTAAGTATTTTTAAAAAGTCTATATAGAATAGCCCGAAGACTTTATGAAGTTCTATAAAGGTTTGACTGAATGTACCTTGAATTTTTTAAGTCTTTAAAAGTCTAGATTAAATACAGTCCCTTAAGTAAAGAACATAACTAACAAGTATAGAGATAAAGGATAAATCAGAGGACTTCATTTCAAAAATGTATTACAACATAGAAGAAATAAATTCGGTAATAGATACTACACACCTAAAAATACATTTTCATAATGCACAACATATTAGACTCTAGAGAGAAAACACTCGAAGTGAAAAACTCACATTGACCAAGACTATTATTTTTAAAGGGGTAGTAACTGAAGATTGAAAGGAGATTAATCCAAAATGTTGCAAAGTTATAAAATATAAGTATAGTTTTGAAACCTGTCCTCGACTTAAATCCATTCCACCACTCAATCTAGTCAATTCAAGGGCCAACTAATTTTTTTTTTTTTAAAAATTATATGTATATAAATTATTATAAATTTTTAATTTATTAAAAACCTGAACTAAAAATAATACTTGGGTTATAAATCAAACTCCTTGAATTTACTCCTATAATTACAAACAAATTTACTATTTCAATTAAAAATTTAGATGACACAATACATCTATTTCATTACAGAAGCTAATATCTATGTTATGTTATTACATAAGCAAATTAACATTTTTTTAAAAAAAAATTTACAGCTTAATAGCAATATTACCCTCAATGTTATTAAACAAAAGCCACATGAATAGGAGACAAATGTATCTATGGGCTCGAGTACAAGGTAAGCTAATGTTCAAGACATGAGCATACCTGGTCAATCAAATCGGGGTTCGATATTGCCCAGCCTTTCTTTCTATACGCTTCGCGAACTTCCTCACAGGAGTTACAACAATCATCATCTGACTGCAGGTAAAAGTGGGAAGTGTGAAATGAAATATAAGTTCAGCGGCATTAAATGGATAATATACCTAAATAACGGGCACGCTTCAAATCAACTGAAGGAATGAGAAGTAAGCAAAACGGTCAAATTGGAAGGCAGAGAAGACTATAAAATGCAAAATATAATAGAAACAAAACTCATAACACAAGAAAACTACTAAAGTTTTGAAAAGAATATATCTGTTAATGTCATAGCCTTTTATTCATTCATCATGATCCATAAATTTCAAAACATCTGAAAAACAAAATTGTTCACCACTAAATTCGTAAAATAAGCATACCGCTTCTGCACCATAACATGAGCCACAATATGTTTCATTGTGGTCAAGCCTTCCTCCATGTCTCTGTAAAGGTTTTTCGATCTATGCCAGTTACAAAATAACATAGGAAAAACAATCTGTCAGTAATAAGATAAGTACCTAATAAAAAACAAACATTGAGAATAGCTGCAAAAGAGAAAAATATGACCAATTCTTTTGCTACATTCTGCTAATTCATATTGCTGACATACACAACATTCTTGACTCTTGAGTAACTAAATATTGAGTACCACAGGATGAAAAATACTCTTGTGCAAAAGTAACTGCTGAATAATGAATAAAGGTCTGCATCTTTAAATATTCATTACAAAGTTTATCTAGTGACTTACCTTGGGATGACCAATACCGTCCTGCCTTGTTTCTATTACGTTACCATGAGCATCGATCCTTTTCTTGATAATGTCATGTCTCTACAGTAGTAAATGTAATTCAACATCACTTCGATAACCAGAAAAATTTATAAAGATAAATAAATAAATTACTTTATAAAGATAAATGACAACCAGAAAACTATAAGCAACAGAGTTGGAGACTTTCTGGAAAAAATCACCATTTTACACAAATTTCTTAAATTTGATGGCTCCTGGCCATATCCATATATTTTGGCCATCAGCATTTTTTTTCTAACACCTTAGCTTGGAACACTCAAAAGCAATATGGCAATATGGGCATCCATTATTAGATTTCTACTTGGAAGAAGATATATGATATGTTGAATCACATTTAGCCCTTGTTTGATGACCATTATTGTGTAAAAATGATGTTTTGAATATGAATTTTTTTGGAAAATATGTGGTTAAAAAGTGGGAAGAAGTTTTGATTTTACGTGCAAATTATATTGTGTGAATGTTTGGTTGAAAATGAGTACGAGAAAAAAATGTTTTATTTTAAAGGAAGTCAAACAGGGCTTAAGATTTTATAGAAAAATGATCTATATGTCAAACAAACTGAGGGGGTTCGAAAAGAACAGAGATAATACTTAAATACTAGAGTATTTTAACCAAAATACACACTCAACACACACACACAGACACACAACATGTATACAAGTGTGTGCCCGCGCAAGCGTAAACATTCACATAAATACAGAACGTTCTGTAGATGAATAAAGAACTCTAATTACAGAATAGTTGAAAGTCATATTCTCCTAGAAGTACATACAACATCAAACGTAAACATTTACATAAATTAAGAATGTCCTGTAGATAAATAAAGAACTCTAACTACAGAGTAGTTGAAAGTTTTATTCTCCTAGAAGTACATACAACATCAAGATGTTGCTCTCCACTTATATCCATGGCATCAACACTGAGTATGGAGCATGGAAGTGCTGGAAAAGTCACATCAAACTGCAATGTCAAAAAAGGAGAGTATACATTATCTACCTTATGGAAACAAACAAACTTGAGAAAAATGAGATGAATCTAAAAGTGAATAATATGGCAGAGAGTGTTCTGGATGAGTTGGCTTGAGTTTTGCTATTATGTTGCTCAATCTCGGACAAATATAACAAGTTAACGGTAAAAATATACTCAAGATTTTACTCATTTGGTTTAAGCCAATATTTCAACAAGCTTTTACCAAGCAAAACCTAAGTAGAACTTGGATGTAGACTATTTGATGCCTTCAGCTGCAAAAAAGCTACAAGCTCCAGCACGTGATGCAAGCTTTTTTTTTCTCTGTAAGAGGCTTGAGTTCATCTATAGCCCATAAATTGTCCTTATATTTTAATTACAACTTCACTGAGATTTAATAAAAATAAATAAATTCAACGAACGCCAAAGATGAGGTACGTAGTTCTAATAATCGGGTAATAAATGTTACGCTCATGAGTGCCCCCCCTCCTCCCCCAACCCTCTTTCCCTCAAGGAAATTAAAATCGAAAAGGTCAGACACATGGTACCTAAAGAGAGTAGAGTAATGAAAAGGAGAGATTACTGAAATATAGAACACAGTACTTTTCAGCTGTGTGATGTCAAAAAATAGTAATTACAAGAAATGGATTCTACATTGATCCGGAGTCTTTCTCCTCTTGATGTGTCTACCACTAACTTTGTCTCAGTTACAGCATGAAGATATAATCCTGCAAAATCGAGTGAAATTACCATAGGCTAAGAATACGGAGAGGAGGAACAAGCAAAATTTCAATCGTAACACAGGGCATTGCAACTCAATGAAAGATGAAACTCATGCTCACATAAGTGAAAACCGTAAAAATCATACAGAAAGGGCCATATCTGTTTTTAGTAAAAATATTACAATTTTCTCCAGGTCATTAAATGACATTTCATTTTGCGAAAGCACTGTACGGGGAACAAGGCATTGGTGAAAATTTCCATCTCTGAATCTCTTTCAGTGTTTGAGTTTAATTTCTTTCACAGTTCAACAAAAAAAAACTTAAATTCATTTGAAGCCTATCTAACTCAAGGGATGAAATTCCTAATGTAAGTGTTGTCCACTGAGAGTAATCGATGTGATTCATAGTTTCTTTGTACCATATACTTTCTTTGGTAATCATCTCCTTGAAACTGTTTCCCCACACTTTGGGAACAGCTACTTCAGATTCCTAGCGCATTCAATCTTCGAGTCCAAGGATCTATTCTTTATAACCCTACAACTGAACCATCAGAAATAAGAAAAGTCATGATTCTTTGTTCTTGAAGACTATTTATCAGCACCAAGAACAGGTGCTAATCTTCTTTCCTTGTTTTATCTTGCTCTAAACAATTAATCTTCCCTTACCTGGCAAGACCATAACGAAGCCAATAATTTTGGGTCATTTTCATCATCGTTTTGTCATGCCCATATTTCCTACCAGAGCTTTGCATAAAGTTACTAAAGAGAAACATCTTAAAGGTAACATCAATTTTATTACCTTGCAACACTAATAAAATATATAATTAATATTTTAATGACCAATCAGCTCGGTTCTATTTTTGTACTCGAGATATTAATCTAATCTTATACACCCTTTTAATGAAAAGTACACATCAAACAGTTCAGAGATGCAAAAGAGAGAGCTCCAAAACTTTTCCAATGACTATCATCTCTGTGATAGAAACTCTATGAGCCGAAAACATGAATTGATGAAATTACATACTGATTCAACTAAGAGGTGTCAGTTTTGTAGAAAACACCTTTGACAGAGCCCAAATAATCCAGCAAACATCCACTGAGATGCATAGTACGTACTTTTGGAGCACAAATTATTGTCCATTGTTTCTTTACATTTTTTATTGACCATCAATATAAATATTTCACTCTCAAATTACAATTAAGCTCCAACAACTACACTGATCATTATGTAACATACATAAAAGTGAACTCCAATGAAACATTAATCAGACTACCAGCCTATCTGAAGACCCAAGATTGCAGTTCAGAAGGGACAAAACAGGTTGTGGACTTGAGGTATAATTGTAGGCCTCAGTAGAATCCCAGCAACTTCTGTTCTGAGGGAGAGAAAGCACAACTAATTTTCCAATGAACTTATATGAAGAACATACTCACGGATTTAGGGTGAAATGCACTTAAACTTTAGCAATAAAAACTCATGCCCCACTTGTTCCCCAATAATCAGCCCCAAATCTCGCAAAATAGATGAATCCGTCCAAAAATTCCTAATCAAAGGATCCAAGTTCTAGAATCCAATAAATATTGCTCCCAGATTTCAAATTCAACGCAATACGTACGTATTACACGAACCCAAAAGTAACCCCAATCTAAATACTTTCTGCTTTCAAGTCGCTACTATCTGTCATTTTCACTTTCTGTGTAAGTATAATGTTGACATGTGTAACCCCAACTAATTTCCATAAAAATTACATTCACAGACTACTACATCTACATGTACAAAATCAACAAAAAACTGAACCCATTTATATCTAAAGCATAAATCAGAAGGGACAAAACAGGTTGTGGCCTTGAGGTATAATTGTAGGCCTCAGTAGAATCCCAGCAACTTCTGTTCTGAGGGAGAGAGAGCACAACTAATTTTCCAACGAACTTATATGAAGAACATACTCACGGATTTAGGGTGAAATGCACTTAAACTTTAGCAATAAAAACTCATGCCCCACTTGTTCCCCAATAATCAGCCCCAAATCTTGCAAAATAGATGAATCCGTCCAAAAATTCCTAATCAAAGGATCCAAGTTCTAGAATCCAATAAATATTGCTCCCAGATTTCAACTTCAACGCAATACGTACGTATTACACGAACCCAAAAGTAACCCCAATCTAAATACTTTCTGCTTTCAAGTCTCTACTATCTGTTTTTTTTTTTTATAACCGTGGATGTCCGGGCC
>CAIGRK010381233.1:0-15531 GCA_903798315.1 Fraxinus greggii | reverse complement strand
TTCACCTAGGTTAAAACTAGAGTTAACTATGTCATTCAACTTCGCATAGAATTCATCGAACGATTCATTGTCCTTCATTCTAATTTCTTCAAACCTAGAGGTTAATATCTGCAGTTTAGAATTTTAACCGTTTTAGTTTCCTCGTGTGTGATTTCTAAAATGTCTCAAACTTCTTTTGCAGTCTCATACATCAAAACTCTCCTAAATTCTTCAACAGACACAGCCATGAACAGAGCATGAATGCCCTTACTGTTCCAGTTACACTCATCTAAATTTGTTTTAGTCCATGATGAAATATTAGTGGATGTAACTACACCATCAACAGTAGTTGAAGGTAGAGTTCACCTAGTTTGAGCTCTAATCCAAATACGTTCATCCAAAGTTTTAAGGAAGGCTCTCATCCGAATTTTTCAATAAACATAGTTAATTTTGTCGAAAAGGCACAGACAAAGACTGACTCATCTAGAATTTATTAATTGTCAGAAATCGAATTAAGTCTCTGATACCAATTGAAAATATGTAGTTTGATCCTAACAATACCTAGAAGGGGGTGAATAGGTAATTTTTTACCGAATTAAAAATTATTTGATAATTAAATAGCAACAAGTCACTAATTAATTATTTTTTCTAAATGATTAAACATGCAATTCAATTTAATCCTATGTTGAAATACCGAAGTTATGTAAGCAACAAATGAACACAAGAGTTGATCATGGAGAAACCCAACTAAGTAAAAACACCGGACACTTTTCCAGTCAACAATCCACTATAAATGATTTATAATTTACAGTCTACCGACTAGACGATGACACGTACTATTTAACCTCCCGATCATTATTCCAATAGCTTTCCTGAATTATGTGCTCCTGTACCACTCACAGCCGCAATTTCTAAAGCTTTCCTAGATTGCGCTATCCTGCAGCAACTCCTAATTTCATGAAATCATTTATCTCCTATGGATCCAACGAAGAACACAGTGTTCTTCAACGACTGGAACTCCAGTCACCTTCATTCGATCTTCAGAAACTCTGAAAGATAGGAAGGAAGTAGCATATTGGTATTTGGATTATGAAACTGATGTTTTTCACCGCCAAGAACAGATCAATGAACAGTGAAGGTTGAATGCTTTAGAGGATGAAAATAATATAAAAGCAGTAGTTTTTCTCAATAATCAACCTTAGAAAAAACATTATGTGGCGTTCAAGTATTTATATGTAGGTTAGGGAATGAATGAGCTGAACAAAAAGCCTTTAAAAGACGAAATAAATTTTTTTTGGATAACACTATCGCTCGAGTGAAGGGCGACAGTCGAGTTACAGGTTGTCACTTGAGCGAAGGCGAGGTGACAGTCGACTGATAGAGTTTCTATTTTTGACGCTCGAGCCAAAACTGGCGATAGTCTAGCAAAAATCCACGTCGTTCTTTCCTTCTTTTCCATTCTCGAACCCTAGACCTAAAATATTACAACTTGTACTAATTGCACACTACTCCTTGACTTTTTACAATACATTAACTCTAGTCCTTTTTGTTCACTGAATAGCCAATTACATCAAATGCCTAACATAGATGAATGTTTGTATATATGGGTTCCTTGTGGAGATGAAAACTTCATAGATGAACTTGAACCTAGGAAAAAGGTTTATCAGCTGCCCATAACGTAAAGATGTGGGTTGATGTAATTTTCTTCAACTGGGTTGACTCGCCAATGTGTGACAAATCGAATGAGCTGATTCATGGACTTCTATGGGAACTTGAAATAAACACTCTCCATTCAAGAGGTCGTACAACATGGAAGACTTAGCTCATTGGATTTGTATGTAGAGCTTTAGTGAGATGGGTCTGTGAGCTAAGATGTTGGGTTTCTGTGTTGTGATGTAGGCCTCATGATGACAAATCATGTGGTCTATTGTCTTCTAACTTATTTTCTAGTAATAAAACATGTTGTTATTCAACCATGTTTTGATGTTTTGTTTTGCTTATGTTCCTTTTCTTTATTGAGAATGAATTATTTAAAAATAGAAGGAAAAGTTTATTTTGAAAATGTTATGAAGATGGTGCAGCGATGATCCCTAATAAATTGCATAAGTCTTAGGCAGTTCCAAACATTTTTCAGTTGTCGCAGAAGAAATAAAATTGAATGTATAACACTGAAATAAAGATTGCAATGCTGAGCATTCTTTTCATCTTCACTTGAAATGTACATCATCAAAATAGCAGTTCAAGTTCATATTTGTCAACAATGTCAAAAGATCATTTTTCGGTCTACAATGTTATTAATCCATTACAAAAGATCATATACAACACAAAAAGTAGTCTAAGACAACACAGAAGCAGTACAAGCTAAGTTCATTTTTCTTGCCCTTCTTCTTTGCATGTGCTTGAGACTCATTTGATGTAGTAGCTTTTCTCTTATCTTGTGATGTTAGTTGTGATTGTTGCTGAGTATCTACTTGTGAACTTGGCTGGGAACTTGTGATGTTGGTGTGCTATCAGTAATTGTTCTTTTCAGTTCTTCACCGTAGTCCCGCAGTATCTTGTACTGCTCAGCTACAAGACCATTAATAACTTCTAAACATTTTTGCTCCAGTCCTGTAAAATTTATGCTTTGATAGCTCATATATGCAGTCCTCCTTCATTGTCTCAATGAAACTACTTATGGACAATTTTTGATCTGATATGAACTTCTATATGTATTTCTTTGCCAAGTGCCCAACATTTGCTCTTTTGTTCTGCCACACCATTGTGCAAGTATGTTCATCCTTAAAGGTATTGATCTTGAAACTTTTATGTAGCTGTTGGTGGGCTTATAACTCATATACATAATTATTCTCACACATCACCCTTAGTCCGGTTCCTTCATTCTACACATACCTTATCTGCCTTGCATTTTTTTACTGAATATTGTACCACTGCATCCCTCGATATCTTTATGTTGTCAAATCTCATGCCTGCATGGACTAAAGCATGTCAATTGTGTTTGCTATACTACTACTACATAATAAGAAAGGAAATAAGTACAAATGATCATTATCTACATCGAATTTTGGATCGTGTATGTCAGTTGTAGGGTTGAATCAAATCTCATTCCTAGCTCTTAAAGATGAACCCCTTCTTCACTGTTACTTGGAATGCTTCTCAAGTCATCTGAGTCCTCGTAGTCTATGTCATAACCATCTGCAGCACCTGCATTGCCCAGGTTTTCATGCCCATGTTATCATTACCAATATCAAGAGGTTCAGTCAACCTAAAGAATGCATCTTCATGACTATCGTCATCGATTACATTTTCCTCCTGATCATATTCTGGATCACTGAAGTCCTCCAATTATCCTTTTTCAAATTCATAGTCCACATTATGTTCAACCACACATTCTTCAACATGTGGTGCATTATCAGCATGATGAACCACAAGTTCCCCATCACTTAGAAAATCCTCCACCACATTTTCTTCACTGGTGGTGCATCATCAGTATGTTCAACTGCAGGTTCATCCTCAGTAGCCTCCACTTCAACTTCAACTCCAAGTTCATGTAAAGTATCTTCAACAATGGGTACATTATTTTCAACTTCAGGTTCATGTTCAACTGCAGATTCCTCAACAGTAGCCTCTACTTCAACATCTGCAGGTTCCTCAATCTCATCCACCATATAATTCGTAGGTTCCTCTAATGTTGACTCCACTTCAACTTCAACTACAGGTTCATGTGGTATATCATCAATAGTGGGCACATTTTCTTCAACTGCGGGTTCATGATCAACCACAGGTTCCTCAACAGTAGCCTCCACTTCAGCATCTGCAAGGTCCTCAATCTTATCCACCGTATAATATGCAGGTTCCCCTAACGTTGCCTCCAGTTCAACATCTACAAGTTCATCCACTGCAGGCTCCAGATTTTCAACAACTGCAGCCACGAAATCAGATTACAGACAGGTTCACACATTACAGTCCCTACGTTTTCACTAGCTTTTTGAACCCTTGTCCCAACATTAGCATCTCCATTAGTATTATCATCCATGTTAACTTCCACTCCAATATGTACCTCATGATTACCACTAGTGTCTGCTTCTGCTTTCATTTCATCTATTTCACCTGCACTCTCAACCTCATCCACTGTATACAAATAATCACCATCTACAAAATCATAATACACTTCCACGACATACTGTATATGGTGTTCAAGTTGACCATCATCCTCTGCATTCCCTATTTCTTCTACCTTCTTCACACTTCACATGTGTCAACATCCACAACTGAAATATCATATCTCAACTTTTCATCCATGGCAATTCCAACACTTCAACCACAGGCAAACTCTACAACTCAGCAATCATCTTATCCCAAGCAACTTCGCTAAATTCATGATGTCTACATCCTCACCAACCAGAACGATGCATCACTAAATCTCTTTTTTCAACCTTACAGAGATACCTCATTCATTGGAGGTACCCCAACATTTTAAAAGCATCATCCAATAGAAATCTAATAAACCAATCAGGATTCATGTAATCAATATATGCTATTTTACCATGCTCGTACACAAAATTGTGCATTTTCGCGAATAATATACCACCATGGTGTAGCTTTATAGTGAAATAAGTAGAATTTTCTCCTGTAAAAAACAAATTCAATCAAAATGATCATCAGGCCTAACCCTAGTCTCACAGTACATGAATGCATAATGTGAACTCATAGCTATTGCACATTGTACGATACATCCAAATCTATAAAACGGTAAAAAAATACAATATTACAGTAAAAGAAACAACATCACACTCAGTGCGTAACAAAGAGCCCCATTATTTACAAAATTTGAAAGAAAAAAAAATGCTCACAGTAGATAAGAACAGGAAGTGGGCTTCGTATGTGACAAACAAAATCTTCAACCTTGTGATGGGATTCATGACTTTCTTCACCAGACATTGTAGATGACCATTTCTCTCTCTCTATGTAACGTGAATAGTTGAGTGGAAAAAAATTGGTTACTTTTCAATTTTTAAATTAAGTAAGAAATATTGATGGGACGAAATTGCCCTTCCTTAAAAGGGTCAATATACTTGATTTTTTAATTTTCCAAGTCAACTGACAGTATTTTGAATGGTTTTCGTCCAAAGGGACACCCGCTGCATATGTATGAAAGGTTGCCTCTAGCACAAAATGAAAGTTAGGGTAAAGTCTGCAGAAAAGGGAATGTTAGGGACCGCTGCTGCAATTTTCCCATTAATTATATTATGTAAAGTTTAGGTTGCCACACGTGCATGGCAGTCTCGTGTCCAATGGTGCTGATCTGACAATACTCACATGTTACAACTTCACTCATCAAATGTGGTACCGGTACTCCATTTTTAAGGTCGAGAGTACTAGACGAACTTAGGTAAGATTTTAAGATTATACTTCGCTATACTAATGATCGATTATGCAAAATCCGTAATATCATGAATTGGCCTGGAAAACTACATGCAAACTATGACTGTATGTCCATGACGCGAGGATTAAAATAGTTAGATTCATTAAGATGGACTCGATGACATTGAGTATATCACTTGTGTACTTAAATAATTAAACACACACCATATATAGAAAATGTAGTTCATAGAATATACTACAATATTAAATCATTTAGACGAACATGTATATTAATCAAATTGATTAAGAAAAATTAAGTTTAACTTACATTACAAATTTTTTGAATCCAAGCCTAGCAATTCTAGCAATATCCTCAAGAAAATTCCCTCCCATAGTGCCCATGGTCTTTGAGCAATCGTCTCTCATAAAAGTCGTTATAAAGAAACTGATGGACAAAATTTTCTAATTTGTAAATCGAACTTGTAACAAGAAGAAAGATTCTAGGAAGGAAAAGAATTGAGGAGAATATTCGCAAAATTGATGATCAAATAGAAAACTGAAAGGATCTTATATGTAGCTTTTGGATATTGTCACTAATCTAAAAGATATGACCATAAAAAAATGATGTAACTCTTGAATGGAAAGGTGGAGTTTTTACACGAAAATGTATGAACGTGAAAGGTTACAACTATTGAAAAAAAGGCTTAGATTTGAGTCTTTAGATTTAGAAATAAAGATACAACGATCAAATTTAAAATTACTCTCACTTAAATAATTAAATTTCTTTCTTTCTATCCCTTTCAATAATGAAGACAATTTCTTCTCACCTCAAGTTTTCAACCAAAAATATGTTTGTTTGATCATTCTGAATGAAATCGAGCGAACCACAACTCTTAACATATTTGTATGTGCATTTGTTGAATGCTATTCCATATCAAGCGTGACTTAATCCTTGTGTGGTTCAACCTAATAACATAAGATACGGAGAAAGTTAAATAATTAAAACTCTTTCTTTCAATCCCTATCGATAAGAGGACACTTTCTTACTTCTCCCCTCAAGTTTTCAACTAAAAAGATGTTCGTTTGACTGTCTTGAATGAAATCGGGTTCACAACTCTTGACAAGTTTGCACGTGCATTTGTTGGATGCTACTCCATATCGAGTGACTTAATCCTTGTTTGGTTCAACCTAATAACATAAGATATTAAGAAATTTAAATAATTAGAATTCTTTCTTTCAATCCCTTTCAATAATGTCTTAATTTCTTACTTCTCACCTCAAGTTTTCAACTAAAAATATGTTTGTTTGACTGTTTTGAATGAAATCGAGTGAACCACAACTCTTGACAAGTTCGTACGTATGTTTGTTGAATGCTACTTCATATCTAGTGCAACTTAAACTTGTTTTGTTTGACCTAACATAAGATATGGAGAAAGAATTAAATTTCTTTCTTTCAATCCCTATCAATAATGAAGACAATTTCTTACTTCTCACCTCAAGTTTTCAACTAAAAAGATGTTTGTTTGACCATCCAGAATGAAATCGAGTGAACCACAACTCTTAACAAGTTTGTACATGCGTTTGTTGAATGCTCCTCCATATCTAGTGCAACTTGTTTGGTTCGACCTAACGTAAGATACGGAGAAATAAGTAAATTTCTTCTTTCAATCCCTTTCGATAACAATTTCTTACTTCACACCTCAAGTTCTCAACTAAAAAAATAATGTTTGTTGACCATCCTGATTGAAATCGAGCGAACCACAACTCTAGACAAATTTATATGTGCATTTGTTGAATGCTACTACACATTCAGTGCAACATAATCTTTGTTTGGTTCGACCCAACATAAGATATGGAGAGATAAATTGTGCAAACTTTACTCTTCAATTATGACACATGCAATCCCTTTTTTTATGTTATCCGATTGGCCCAACAAAACCCAAAAGTGAATTGGGCAAGCTAATTATTACCTCCACGGTTCTACACCACCATGTAGAAACTATGTAAATAGTGCATTAGTGGCAATTTTTATGATCAATCATTACACCAGCAATAGAAAAAGATGCTCCACCAGAGGAAATCATCTCCGAATTAATGAAATATTTTTTTTTCTCTATTTTATTTTGTTATTCGGTACGAACTATTCGTGGTGCAAAATGTTAAAACCCTTTTTTTAATGCAAAATTGGGGACGAATCATTCTTATAAGAGTATTGAGGGGTGATAAATGATTCTGCTAAGAGTGTTGAGTATCAAAATTCTATCTTTAAAATAGCAAATAAATCTTGCAAGACTCTCTTTCGCGACCAAATTTGATGGTTGACGCGGTTGTTAAAAAATAAAAACATTTTGTATAAAAAAATAAATGCCATTATAGGATCAAATACTTTGGAAAACAAATTATTTTAAACAAAAGAGATCTATCAAAGCCAATAATATCCACAAAATCAAGAAAGAATGATAGAACATAATATTCCTCTACGCTGAAGAAACTTGCAAATATTAAGGTCAATATTAATTTTTTTGGTGACGGCATCTTTTTATTGATACACCACATTTTAGTTAAATTAAATATTATTAACCTTTATATATTGCCATATTTATATACATAATTTTTTCTTTCTTATTCTTATCTTTAACATTTCATTAACTTGCAATCTCGTCCAGGGTCGGCCCGAATATTTTGGGGGGCCTTATGCCAATTTCGGTGGAGAGAAGTTGAGTCACTAATATAATTTTCGTTTCTTTTCAACTAACCAATTAATCTTATAAAATTCGGGGCCCTCGTCAAAGTGGGGCCTTAGGCGGTCGCCTACCCCGCATATAGTCAGGGCAGCTACTGATCTTGTCCTTAATCATGGTACGAAAATAATGATAATGAGTTTTAAAACAAGAGACAAATACTCAAAATTAATTTTGCATTTGCTTTTTTTTTTTTTTTTTGGCTTATTTAAAAATAAGAGATAAATAAATCTTTTTCACTCCGTGTTAACAACATTTCTGGAGAGAAACCATTGCCAGGGACACCTTGTGTGAATTTGAGAATAAGATTCAATGAAAAAAGTTCAGAATATAAATGTAATAATAAAATTATGGATCCTTTATACAATTAAAATGTGATGCGAATATATTTTAATCTAATTTATTTCGTATATTTTATACAAGAGTTGTCACCCATCATTCTCCTATAATGTAGTGCGGCATACTAGGCATGTTGGAGGTTAAAAAAAAATTGGTCCGTTATGCTCGTAAATTATTTTTAAGATTCAATAGATTTTTTTTATTTTAAATTTAATTTTTAACATATTTTATGTATAAAATGCAAAGTTACCATTTTATCCTTATTGAAATGGTTAGAAATGTGATCAAAATTATGTTTTCGGATCACTAACATTCAAATGAACGATATAAATGAAAGGTTTGGATAAAGTCTACGAAGTAAAAAAGGGAAATATTTGGAACAATTCTCCCTATTTTTATATAAGGTGAAAAAAGAAAAATTATGTCTGGACTCCCTCAATGTTTCCGAAAGTTTTCTTTCCAGCTTTTCTAGTCAGAAAGTTTTGTTGTACAGTATTGATGGAAACCAATAGCATTAGATTAATGTATTTGGTGAATCTACCATTAGTGAACACAATCTATGAAAGTGAAAAGTATAAAAACTTTAAAAAAAAATGAAACAGTATTTAAAGAATCGAAAGAATTCTTTGAAATTTGAGTATTTTGTAAATAGAACCGTCAAGCTCCATGTAATTTTGGAACCTTATTGGAACTGACGATTTCATCTCGGTTTAAGTTAAAATGCTTGCCCCTAGTCCCTCAAGTTACCAAAATTGAAAATTTGGTCCTCGAAAGTTGAAATAATGCTTCTAAATCTCTAATAGTAACATCTAGTCATCCTCAAAATTATATTTCAAGTCCAAAAATAATAAACATGCAAACTTCCTCAATTGCAGTTCACTTCTTGGACTTTTCAAATATTGCAATTAAGTCCCGAATTACATTTCAATCTTCAACTAGCTCATATTATCATGAATAAACTTTAAACTCATCATTCACTCAATGAGAGTCTTATTTTTCAAAATTTCCACTTTGGTCGCTAATTCCAATTTGAAGTTTCTGAACTTTGCAGTTAAGTCCCAATGCAAAATCCGGGGTACTACACCCACGAACATCGCCAATTGTTTTCTTCATTGCAAAATTCATTCAGTCCAACGAGAAGGCGATCACAATAACATCTTGAGGACAACTCAAAAGATGAAGTCAAAAATGGTGCCCTTGTGCAAATTAACATCTTGAAGTACTATTTTAGTTCTTATAAATTATGTAATATAATTTGTACTTTTATGTAAATATTAAATTGTGTGATAGTTGGGACCTAAATTTTAGACACGATTTCAAAAGGAAATTATTAATTATTAGGATAGAGAGGTCTATTATTATTATTTTTTAAAGTAACTCAAATCGGGACTAAATTAATATCTTATTACTTTAAAGAGGTTATTAATTTATACGAGTTCTACCATATGAAATTCCCTTATAAGAACATGTGGTTCCATTCATTTTATTATTAATAATTTTGTTTAAAGTTACATGTACTACGACGTAGTTTTTATTTTTATTTTTGTTCACTTGAAATTCGAGTCTGGATAGATTTCGTCTATAACTTATAGTAATTTACTTTAAAAACTTAAGAGTTGAATCATAGTATTGCAACAAGAAATAATTGAAACAATTTAACATCGCCGAAGTGCTCCCTTGTGTTGTTAGACTCCAAAATTTTGATATTGATATCATCTTACTAATAAGGTATAAGAGGAAATTTACACATTAACAATGGCAAGGGTAAATGTATTAAGAATAATGATATTTATCATCGTGTATTAATGTCTCTCTGATTAACTAATGGTGATTTTCGTTTAAAAAAAAAAAACACCCACACACACACTAAGCCATGTTAGAAATCAAAGATGTCTAGTACACATTCTATATCTTGATAGATTAATAAGAGTTAAAATTTTTGAATTAATTTATAGATTATTTGTGGTCCCAACATTATTAATTTATGAAAAGTGAACCCTACTAACATTAACACCCCCACCCCCAACCCCCCAATAGGGAATCATAGTGCTGCCTTGGTCGTGACAACTTACCTACCATTTCATCAAGACCTTGACTTGTGAAGTCACAGGAACATTTATCAAATTGGATGCTAAAATTTACAAGAAAGTCAGAACAAAATTTTCATTCAATTTATTTTCTCTACTAATTCTGAAAAATTATAAACTCTACAGTTGTACCAAACCTCAATTCAATAAATAAAGCATGCATGTAAATTGATGGCACATGGGCCTTGAACTTTTTTTTCCTAAAGAAAAGACGATAACAATATGTGAGAAACAATCGTTAGTTAACTTTATGAGTCTAGCGCTTACTGTGATCAAGATAAATGGTACACCAGAAATGCATCCTTTCTGGTCATCTCATACAAAGGAAAGATCATCTCGGTGCTCTAATGACCATACCAAATGAGGACCAAATTATTTCATGACGTTCTTAATATAACTCACATACCGCTTTAATGGATGAAGGGTCCAACCCTTGGAACGTCCTACAATCCCATGTGGCGAAGAGCCGACGTCGAGGTGTCATTTTATATGTTTTGTATCTATCTTATCTTACCTATTTAGTGATTTTTATTTTCCTTTTCTAAGACTCCAGACAATCGATTTTATGTAGCCTTGAAATAACACACTACAGAACATAGATTCAACGAGCAATATCGACTCGATTCTGCAAGCAATATCCATACAATAGTTTTTAGAAACTAGTTGATTTATTTATATTTGAGCTTCAGCCGTATATTTGCTTGATTACGGTCTAATCATTACACCGTATCTTATCTATTTAAAGAATAATATTTGTATGAAAGATTCCAACAAATTACTGAAGTATATACAAGAATAATAAACAAATAAATTTGTCAAAAGTTGACCAAAAAACAAATAGGAATTCAACTGTCATCAGCCGTCTTCATAATTCGCATGAAACATTCAAATCCAAATGAAACAATAACCAGAATACCAAACTCGACATGGGATGCACGATTCTTCAACAACAGCATTCAAAGCTTGTAAAATTCAATCTTTTTTTGCTATAAAAACTTCACAGGATTCCTCCGATAAAAGAGAAAAGTAAACAAGACTGTGCATTTGCTTGAAAAGTACGCAATATTTATTATCTTTTGTGGTTCTTATTTCTCCCTATATTCAGTCATTTTCTGTAAATTTCAGCTGGTGGAGATGACGATGCCGCAAAGAAGTTTGCTCAAAATAATCCTCCTCGGCGATAGCGGGTGAGGTTTTGACCTTCTTAATTTTCTGTTCTTTCAAGAATTTTTTTTTCTCCAATTCAAAAGTTCATTAAAGAGGTTTATATTATTTTGTATTGATTTATTGGTGAAAATGTGTTTTCTGATCTATTATTTTCAGGGTGGGAAAGACATCTTTGATGAATCAGTATCCTTCATTTCACTGGTTCAATACGTTAATTTTTGTTTCGTTTACTGTTTACAATGGATGGATGCTCCTGTCTCAATTATTCACTATTTGTTTAGTACATGAGGTCTAAAACTCAAATAAAAGCGTGTTTTATCGAATTCGTATGGCTCGGGCACGACTACACTAATAACAAGTTCGGCATGCTCGACTGACAGATTTTGTCAAATGCTCCTCTTATCTAGTCGTGTTTCAGTACATGCCTTATCTAGTCACCATCAATTGATACATGCATTTCTTTCCTAGTTTGTTATTATGATCATCATGTAAATTTAACACAAGATGGTTTTATATCAGTACAATATTGTTTAGATTAATCGGAAAATACCGTAGATACAATAAAATGCAATTGACAGAATTTTAGCTTCTTTTTTTTCTTTTTTCTCCGGTTATATTCAAAATGACATTGTTTTGTAGTTCATTAACTATGGTGCAAGATATGCATACAAATTATTCCGAAAACAGTACAAAACGACTATCGGCGCTGATTTTATCACCAAAGAATTACTGATCGATGACAAACTGGTCACTTTGCAAGTAAGTTATCAAGCCGGAAATTCTGTTATGCCTTGTAGTATACTAGGTACAAAAAATAATATTGTTCGTTACTATCTAATCCATTTTACCGAATTAACGTCCGTTAATATGTTTATAAATTAATACATGAATTGGAACTTGAACAGATTTGGGATACAGCAGGGCAAGAAAGATTCCAAAGCCTAGGAGTTGCATTTTATAGAGGGGCAGATTGCTGCATTCTTGTGTATGATGTAAATGTACAAAAATCATTTGAAACACTTCAAAATTGGCATGAAGAATTTCTCAAACAGGTGAATCATGATTTTTCATCAAGTTCAGAATTACCACCCGATGAATCGATGTCACATCATCCACAGCTTCTTGCAAACACTGAATAGTACCATAGACAAGATCTTAACTTGTATATAAATAGCACTCCAATTGTGGCCGTTGATGCGAATTCATGATTTTTTAGTACTTAACTTTCTCATTACAATACCTCCAGGTACACCCTGCAAACCCAGAGACTTTCCCCTTTGTACTGATTGGAAACAAGGTAGATGTAGACGGTGGAAATAGTAGGGCGGTAAGGGCGTATAATCATATAACTTTAACATAGTTGATAACTTGATTAGTCCTTTTGACATTGTAAAGCATCCCTTTTGTCCAGGTTTCTGAGAAAACAGCGAGAGAATGGTGTATTTCCCAGGGAAACATACCTTACTTTGAAACCTCAGCTAAAGAAGATTACAACGTGGATGCTGCATTTTTGTGTGTTGCTGAAACTGCACTTTCCAGTGAGCCAGTGAACATGTAAATTATTTTCTTGTTCTTGATATGTACACTTGTTTGATATACTCGACTCGACAGTATTATACAGGATTAAGCAAGAAAAGAAGTATGATCTTTTCCGTTATTCTGTTTAGTACTGTCAAATTACTGCGAACTAAACAATTCCTTGATTCATGCGTAAATTTCCGTTCTCTTCAATTTTAAATCGACGTCTTTTTTATCCAGTTGGGAGACGGATGAAGAGACGCCATCCCATTGGTGAGTTTTTCCATTTTCAAGAGAAGATATTAAGTTCTTTTTGTACCATTGAATCTACCTTATCACATTGTGTCTAGTCTCGTCTCATTGTACACCATTCTTCATGCAGTGAACTCCAACGAATATCGGAATCCCTTTCTGGAACTGAGAACAGAGGAGGATGTGCATGCTAATATCAGGCAATCAAACATTTGGAATTTCAATCAATTCTATTTATTTAATTCTTCCTAATTTTTCAAATTATTTTTTTTAATTTAGTTTCCAATGCAAAACGGGCAGTTAGAAAATTTGTTAGTACGTATAAAAAAACATTTGTTAGATATTGTCCAACTTTTGCAACTTGTACACAATTTTAACACTTGCTAAATTAAAGAACATTGTGTACTTCAAATTTGTCAAATCACATGCCTTGGGGTGAGCATTCTGTCCTTCCTAAATATTGATGTTCGAGGAAGCAATAACTTTTCAAGAAAATTCTTTATTTATATTTACGATATAAATACATAATATGATAACTTGTATCTCCTAAAAGAGGAAGGACCGTCTTCTCTATACCGCTCACTGGCTACTAAATAGCTAAGACGAGGAGTTTGTCATACCGATGTGTGATGAGATTCTTCATGTTGGCCCTTGCGAGATACAATACAGATCCGTTTGACGTCTTCAGAAGCACAAGTAACCAACGAATGACAACACTAAGGGTGTAGGGAGGGGGAGGGGGAGGAAAAGGGAAAGAGCATGGTATAACTCTAATGAACTCGAGAAATAACGTATCAATGATGGATGCCAGTTAGGTGTGAAACTCACCATCAAGGTTAATCATGAATTGGTGTTGACTTCAAATGATTTAGCGAATTTTAGTAGAGTTTCTCATGTAAAATGACTTAAATCAACTTGAAAGTAATACAAATTTCCATAAAAAGAACCGATATATAAATTGGAGAACACGTCCCTACGACACGTACTAATCAAAATAAAGTACAGAGAATCCAGTCACCTGCAATAATCTCTAACCAAAACAACACTAGTATATATGAAGTTACTTAAGATGCGTGCACTTATCTAACGGTTTTTTAGTTACACTCTTTACATCTTTATTTATTAAAATTCGAGCTCGACTCGACTTAGATCTCATGGTGAAACAAACCCAAACCGTCCATGATCCGACTCTCACGAGTCAGCAAGTGGCCCGAGACTATTGTCACCACAAAATAAGCCACAATCCATATAATACTGTAAGCCCAAAATAACACCCCTCGTGCTCCCTATGCCTCCCACCACTGACCACTCCTCACCCCCACCACACACATTCAAGAATTTTACTTGCTTCTTCTTGAATAGAGATGGCAGCAGGGTGCCCCGTCCCGTCCCACCTTAGACTGAGCGGGGCGGGGCTCGAGGCTAGGGATGGCAAAAAAATCCGTTCAGCCCGATACCCATGGGGCCCCGTCTCGAATGGGACGGGGATTACCCACCTAACTGGGTAAACGAAGCGGGGACGAAGCGAGGGTCAGTACCCCAAAGCGGATACGGGGCGTGTACAGGAAACATAGTCCACGTCCCGCTACCCGTCCAGTTTAAAATTAATTTAAATTTAAATTTTTTATTGAACAAAATAATAAATTTATCATTATTTTTAAAGAGAACATAAGTTGCTTTTAATAAATTAGTAAAAAAAAAATAATATTTACTAACTAAAGACAAAAAAAAATAAAAGCAAAAATTAAAATACAAAAAATAAAAAAAAAAACAGGGCTATAAATGGGGCAAGGGACTTGCACCGCCCCACCCCGTCTCGCTTTAACCGGGTATGACGATGTGGCAAGGTAACAAAAATATCCAATGGGACGGGGGTGAGAATGGCCAACCCGTCTCATACCCACCCCGTTGCCATCCCTACTCGGGGCGGGTGCGGGGCGCGGGCCGCCCCGTTTCCTGCCCCATATTTTTTTTTTTCAAAAATTTCCGTTAAAATACAAAACAAATAATACTCAAACTATCTACATCAATATCTAAAGCAAGCACTCGAAACAAACAATATCCAAAATTAAACATTTGCAAGT
>CAIGRK010381230.1:0-10421 GCA_903798315.1 Fraxinus greggii | reverse complement strand
CCTGATTTGTATTATATTCTATGCATGAATGCTTTAGATGAGTGGCTTAAGAATGAAGGTTGCTGGAAGATTTAAGCCTTGTGTTCACATGGGCTGTTTCGATCTTGCAGTTTTTGTGGAAATGAACCAGCGATGTAGGAAGGCAAGTAAATTTAATATTTGATTATATGTTTTGGCATTCTTTTGGCCATGTTTTGATTGTCGTACATGGNAGGATAGAAATTTTTGCTTAATGCATGAGTGCTGAATGTGCAGTCATGCTCATTTCTTGGAACCTGATTTGTATTATATTCTATGCATGAATGCTTTAGATGAGTGGCTTAAGAATGAAGGTTGCTGGAAGATTTAAGCCTTGTGTTCACATGGGCTGTTTCGATCTTGCAGTTTTTGTGGAAATGAACCAGCGATGTAGGAAGGCAAGTAAATTTAATATTTGATTATATGTTTTGGCATTCTTTTGGCCATGTTTTGATTGTCGTACATGGTGGATGCAGTGGCAATGCCCTATTTGTCTCAAGAACTACTCTTTGGAGAAAATTATCATAGATCCATATTTCAATCAGATCACGTCTAAGGTATTGTCTGTACTATGATTTGGCATCTGCCTAATTTCTTATTTTATCTGTTCATTTATACCATTTTTGTGTATTATGTTTTGCAGATGCGGAATTGTGAAGATGATATAGCAGAGATTGAAGTAAAGGCTGATGGCTCTTGGCGTGCAAAGGCAGAAGGCAATCAGAGGTGTCTTGGGGATCTTGGACTATGGCACTTACCTGATGGAACTATCTGTGCCTCTGTTGATGGAGAATCAAAACTTGAATCAGAACTAAAACTAATCAAACGGGAAGGTTTTCCTGACAATCATGCTGGTCTGAAACTGGGAATGAAGAAAAACCAAAATGGTTGCTGGGAATTCAACAAACCTGATGATACCCAGAGTATGCTATCAGCAAATAGATTACCGGAAAATTTCGGGGACAATGGTCAGAATATTATTCCAAAGAACAGTAGTGCCACTGTCAGTGGCAGAGATGGTGAAGATGCTAGTGTTATCCAGGATGGTGGGGGCAACTTTAATTTTTCAACAAACAATGGTATTGAGCTCGACTCTATTTCTCTGAATATTGATCCAACACGTGGATTTTGTAACCCAAATTCATCTTCAGCATTTTTGGATGCTGAACTCATTGTCCTCAGCGATTCAGAAGAAGAACATGAACCACCGACGACTTCTCGTGATGTCTACAAGAATAATTGGACAGACACTGGTGGAGTTTCTCTTCCATCTGCTCAGCATGGAATTCCTAATTCTTATCATGGAAATCCTGCTCTTGGTAATGGTGGAAGTTCATGCCTTGGGGTTTTCAGTTCTAATGATGTTGATTTTGGAATACATACTTTGTCTTTGCCTTCTGGTTGTCAGGGAGGCCCTGGTTTTCAGTTATTTGATTCAGAAGCAGATGTTTATGATGCGTTGAGCGATATGCAGTATGGATCTATTAGTTGTCATAAGTTTGTTAGTGGCTACTCGTTGACTGCAGATACTGCTATGGGATCTGCTGCAGTCGTTCCTGGGTCTTCTGTTCAGTGCTGTAAAATGAATGATAGCTTAGCTGATTATGCCTTAGCATTTAGTGATGATCCTCCACTGCAAATGCTTCTCCCCACAAGGCCATTGGAGTCATTGGCGCATTCTGAGTTGAGAGACCATCCCAATGTTTCAAATGGTATTCATACTGACGATGGTGAGACTGCTGCTGCAGATGTTTTAAAATCCAGTCAGCAATCCAAGGATGGTGCTTTGAATTCATTAGTAGACACTGGTACGTGATGCTACATTAGGTTCGATCTCTCTCTATCTCTGTGTGTGTGTGTTGAGTGCGTGTGTTTTGACGTCAGAATCTGCTGAGCATCTCAGGTCAACAGCATGAACCTGATAATCGCAAGAAATCATAGAAAACGAACACATGTTTTTTTGAGCCCTGTCACGGGAGATAGGATTAGCCAATTATGTGGCTGAATAGAAACCGATGCCGAAATAAATTACTTGGAGTGGTGGCTTTGAGGTCTTTATAGGAGTTGGGAACTGTCCTGCAGGCTTAGTTAGACGACCATGTCCTGGATTCATGGTCCCAATGCTTGAATTCCCAAGCATGCCATACCCAGGTTTCCGTTAGTTCGGTATTGACAGTCATGCAATTATATGTTAGGTCAAACTGGGCTCTATTGTCTAACCCTTGGTACCACTATGTGGTGCTCCATTTGATTTCTGACTTCTTACCTCATCCAAGGTCTTTTAAGTTGTCAGTGCTTAACTGCTGACCTCAAGGTGATTGTTCCAAGCTGGAATTGTATTTTATACTTTCCACGTGGATGGCAGTTCGATATTCTAGGGTGATTTGGGTTGCCAAGTCAGGTTGGTATGTGCAGTGGTGCCATATGGACGACCATCTCAACTGGAGGTAACAGTTGGTATGAGCCTCAGCTATCATTGCTATCATTGTCATGCCAACATTTTACTTTGGTCAGATGAGCATCCTGACCAACCGACTTCAATGGTCAAAGTTTAGCCACGTGACACCTTATTTTTGTCTCCTCGGGCGGAGAAAGCATCAATCTGAAAATTGCATTGTCACGACAATCGTTAAATTGCCACAGGTTGGGCACTATCTATTTTGATGAAGTTGATGACTGATACAAATTTTAGAAGTTCCCCGGGAGAGGTAACGGGCCCGTTTGTTTGGGAGGAAGTTCTCAACCCTCTAACCTGGGACCTCTTTATGCGGGCATATCACTTCCATTAAATATTATCACAATAACTTCTTTGTTATTGATTTATTTATTTTTCCTCTTGTTTTTGGCAGCAGCTTTTCTTCCTGATACAAATTACAGTAAATCGGGCAAGACCAGTTGGGAAAGTTCAGAGGGTCCCTTTTTATTTCCTCACCAACAGCATTCTGTAATTCCAAAATCATATATATCTGTTGATTCAGACTCGGAGTAAACCTTTGGCAGTCTTTATCTGGAAGAATAATGTATATCTTGAAAGTCACTGTGGACGCTGGCAGATTTTATCTTGCTACCTAGTCGACATGTACCTAAATTGAAGAAGTTAATGACATTTTTCGCAGATGGAAAACATTGACCGAGCTAGTAGGTTCGACGGGATTGGATAGACTGAATTGGTTTGATTGTTCCAATCAAGGTTCAATCGTTTCTAGATTTTATAACATGAAACTGGAAGATTGTGGTGTGATTTTCGATTTTAGCTATAGGTTCCAAAATAGTTTTGTATAATCAGAATTAATTTTCGGTTTTAGCTATAGCTATAGATTAAGTAACAAGAATTAATTTGTATTTAAAATAATCAACACTTTTTAAAACACTCCGATACAGCTCTTCAACTTTGCTAGCGGGGAGTGGTGGTGGAAGCCTGCACCTACTACCTTGCTACCTACTAGTAAAAAGAGGTAGGGGTTTTCTCTTTCGTTTGATCTTCTCAAAAAAATACGACTCAAACAAGCCGTAACTATATCAAGAGGAAAGGTAACATGAAAGTAGAAAATAGGGCTCAAATAAGCCCCAAGTATATCAAGAGGAAAGGTAATATGTAAGTAAAAATTAGTTAAGAAGTCATTGATCGTCATTACTTCCGGGGGGGTATTTATACCACGTGCAGGTTATTTTTGTTCAATTGCAATGCGGTTTTTAGAGCCTTGAAAAAACATGCTCCACCATTTTTGGATATCCGTGTATAACCGCAATAGTAAGTCCAAATTGTGTATCGATGATCGACCGACCCCTCGCGAGAGTTGTATCAATAACCCTTGTTAGGTTTTTGTTGAGTTCGATTGTATAGGATCTTCATTTTATCTCTTTTTTCTTAACATCTCGCCTCTTGTCAAAAGGCGGGATGCAAGAGGCTTGGTCGATCATTGAAGATAGTGACATTGTAATACCTTGCATTTTTATCTAACACTGAATATGTTTGATTCATAAAGATAATACCGTTTTAATATTTTATATTTTGGAGGACTGAGTTTGCAGTATCTTCTTATTTCTCGTGCCCCACAAAACTCTGATTATGTCTTCTATGCCTCTGTGTCTGTGCCATAAACTCAACCATGCATACAAATGAAAAATTAATAAATAAATGAGAGACGACAAAATGTCGATGAATGAGTTATTAATTGAAATCAATCAAATTGTAGCAACAGCAGAGGGTCTCTGAAATTTGCAAACATTGCAGGAAGGTGTATAGAGTGATGGAGTTTGATATTTATCTTCCCTGCACATCACAGGCATTGGCACACCTTTTTTGATAGGACTAATATATCCAGGCCTATAAGTTTTACCAAGAATTCCCTCTACAAAATCAGACAAATTGAAGATCCTAAACTGTCTTGCCAAATGACCAAAAGAACTATCTTTTGGTATTTCATAATTATGAATCTTGTTTTCTTGTTCACCAATAGGAGTCACTCTTATGTCCATTTCCACTTGGCCTTCAACTGTCAATCTTATTATGTTAAGATCATGGGGTCTCTCGATTGTCGTTATTCTTTCTCAGCTGTGGGAATATCAATCGTCTCTACATCCCATTCGAAGATAAGGTCGTCTACATTGTTATCCCAATGTGGGATTCTCTTGGCTGCAATGACGAGTGTGTGAGCGTCAAACATGATTGAGAGGGCTTGAACCCATGTGAAGTCTCGTGTCCTCCCTGCCGGCCTTGTACCGATGAAGCGTGCATTGATATGAAGGTTTTCGTCTGATTCAATGGCGAAATCATGTCCTTTGGCTCCATGGAAGTAGAACATGACACCATCACCTCCAACAAAATGTGGATCGTTACATAGAGAACCAAAGCCATTGCATTTAGGCTTCCTCCCTGCCAAAGAATTTCGTAGATGAGTGACAATGAGAGTTGAACCGATAACTTTTGCTTACTATGTTACCATTACATTAAGTCGCCTTGCCTGAAAGTTTAAGTTCTTAGACAAGGTGGATCAACTATAATTTAAATATGAATTAAAATAGAATGGTTTATAAATGGTCAAGTAGAGGTTGGCTTACACTTGCAAGTTGCAAGTGACTTCACACTTGCTACTGCAATCAATAAAACAACCCTTCTGCCCCTTGTTCTTCTTGGGCTTCCTCTCGGGGCACTGGGCCAGGCACGTGAGGGTCTCGTAATAGCAGGCTCCTCAAGCTTTGCAGAAAGCTCGTTCCTGCCCCGTCTGTGAGAGTTTAGGCAGCACATCATAATTAGTTGTAGCAGCATCATTTGGAGGTTTTTTACCATTGCCATTACCATTGTTATTGCCTCAGTTGCTATTTCCATTGCCATTGCCCGGGTTTCAATTACCATTTTCTGGGGTTCCATTGTCACTGCTATTGCCCTTGTTGCCATTTCCATTTACATCACCCGCGTTGACATTTCCGCTGTTTCTCACTTTGCTGTCGTTTCCATTGCCGTTCCCCCCATATGATATGTAACTGGGGTTGAGGGTTGACTAAAAGGGCTTTGATTATTTTAACAACACCGCTTGATTTCACTAGAAGAAACTCCATTTGACCATAGAAAGATTCTTTTTCAAGACCTGTCCTAAATTACTCATCAGGATATATATTTCTTTTGACTTCCTTGATAGAGTTCACGAATGCGACAAATTTCATAGTGTCCTCGACTCATATTTTAAAAGATTTAAAAGTTGATACAAATTTAGATGTTTCTAATTTAGATTTTGTTAAAATTGAAGCGTCCCCAACTCAAATTTTAATAGCTTCCATTAAAATTTACGTGTTACAAATTTTACTTTTCTACGGATATTTCATTAATTAAAATGAATTTAGTAGATTTTAGTGAATTTTGATCCCCGTAAGTATAAATACCGACATCATTAACATGGCTCCTTATAGATTAAAATTTTAAGTCAAAATTAATAATTAATTTTAATTATATATTTTACGAGATTCACAACTTTTCAACCACACGTTCTATTGACTTTCAAAATATACTAAAATTTTGATTTTTATCTAAATCAAACAATGGCTAAATTAAGTAAGAAACATAAAAATAAATAGTAATAAAAAAATCTCATTTCTAATTATCACTTCGAAATCCAAAGTATGCGAGAAAAAAAAAACGAGGATTTGAGTTCTCATTCCTATTGGAAATACAGAATTGAATTTTGAATTTTCATTCTGACAACTAAGTATGATATGTGAAATCGTCCATTTTGATTTTAAAACTCCATTCACTAAACATGTTTTTAACTATAAAATATTTATTACATATTTTGCACGTATATAATTCTTGACAAGATAATGAAAACGATTTATTCTCATTTTAAAAATGGATTTTTAATTCGTTAGTAATTATTTTCTTGATTTTGAGATTGTAATTTTGTTCAACTTTTCAAAAATTGACTTTTAGATTATCGATATATTTATTTACATGATTTTATAAATCGAATTCTTTTAAACGACAAATTCTGAATTTTTATAAAAACACTTAATCGTAAGAAAACCATTAAAATGTATAAGATAGAATTTTGTTAAAATATTATGACTTTTTTGAGCCCCATTAAAAAATAAATAAATAACTTCGTGCGTAAATTTAAATTTTTTCATACTTTTAATCATATATTTTCAGAAAAATCACTATTACAAAAATTATTTTATCAATAAATGAGGCGCAAACACACGAAAATGTTGTGTGAAATGGAATCCCCTAAAACTCAAAAACCCATTAAACTAGGAGCTATGTGTTTGGCACGTAGACATGAAAGTATATTATTTCTTAATATTGTTTAATACTATTCAATTTTATCTACCGAACATGTCACGTCGGATCAAGTGATTTTCTCCAACTTCATGTTCTTTGCCTCGCTCATTAAGAAATCATTTCAACAAGGAATAGAGTTGTGAAGGATAAAAAAAATTTGTACTGAGTTCAGTGTCATCCCTGACTATAGGCAGGGTAGGCGATAGCCTAAAGCCACGCTTTGTACCCAAACAGATATTATATTTATTATATTATCAATTTAAAACATTTCAGAAAAAATTAATTATTTAAAACGTAAAAGAAGTTTTAATACATTTATGACTTTCAATTTTGTTTGTTATTCCTTTTTCTCATATTTAAGTTAACTTCTTATTTCTCTATTTGTTTCTCCCTCTTTTTTCCTCTTTCCCGTTTATTTTGTTTGTTGGTGACATTTCAACTTTTATTTTATTCCTTTACTTGTTTAATCATCTTCAATTCCTCATTTCTAAATTCAACTCAATTATTTCAATTATCAAGAACTCAATTATTTTATACAAGTTTTTGCCATTTTTTTCCATGTAATTTTTTGTTTAATACGAGGACGTTTACTACAAGAATTAGACGTTTACTACAAGAATTAAACTAAATGTACAATCTTTGCATAAAATATGTTTAATATTTCAAGATGTGTTAAGATCCGTGTCATTGATTGTTTAAAGTATGTTAAAATCAATGTCTAAAAAATTGTCATCGCAACGATGTCAAACTTCGTGTACATGTAGCAAAATTGTTACTACATCGATAGTGAACTTTTCTTTTTGAAATCTCGTCCTTTGTTGTATAATTTGTACCATTCATTTTGAAAGAGTTCGTACACATCTTTGGTCTTCATCGAAAATTGGATTACCACTCGAATGTTAGTTTGATTAATCGATAGAAATCAGTTATTGATTCTACCCAATCAAAATAATGAATTCGACCCTTTATTCTTGAATTAACTAAAATTACGAATGTTTATAAAGAATAAAATGGAGAGCAGAAAAGATGGGAAAATGCAGTGGCCTACTTGTTTCATTTTCCTTGCAAAAGTATTCATATGTTACCAATCCAAAACCACGAAAAAATTTATGAATTAATTTAAATTTTTGTTGGCTATATCGTTCGTGTGAGATTATGGTAAAACAATAATAGCAGCTTTATACTAGTCGAAACATAACACGACATTAGAGCCGTCCTCTTTACACCAGTCAAATTTTGATTGTTTTGCAAGTGAATAAATTTTGTTTCAATCTGATTCGGTCTACAAAGAAAAAATCGCGCGCCGTAGAATTTGAACCTATGATGTTAGGTTTTGGAGACTTACCTTCTACTGAACTGAAGTAAGAGCGCTTCCTTATAACAATAAGATAAGGCTATAAAGAAAAGATTACTTTTAAACCTTAATCCATTTTGTCTGCATATACTATATAGAGTGGAACTTACCCTGCATTAAGTTGCGTCATTTTCTATAGCTTAACGAATTGATCAAACTTGACTTTCAACCGCACATTCCAACGAACCAACAAATATGAACTTGTCGAATACTCATCTCTATCTATTTATAATTTTTTTCCTCAAACAAAACATTAATCTTAAATTCATTTACAAGCCATTAACTATTTGAATCGATCAATCATACTACATTAACATAATATTTTGCCAACTTCCTTGACATAATGCCATATGACATTCTGTCATTGAACTGTTTAAAAAACTCCCAAATTTTGCACACAATTATCTACTATCAACACTGCATTTGTCAAATAGGCGGGCAAAATCATCTAGAAAAACGGCTTTAACTCTTAATTTATTACGCTGCAAATCATTCAATTTAAAGTCAACAGCTTACGAGATTCTCTACCACAAGAGTGATGCATCTATACGGTTGTCCATATATGCATGGCTTTGCTTAGCGTTTAGCATTTTGCATCACAAGCCTCTCTTTCAAGATACGCGGTTGCACACACAATCACACTATAATGTGTGAAGATAACTATCCAAATAAATATATTTCACTGTGGCCTATATATGCAGCTTTTATTCTCAGATTCTGAGTCTGACTTCTTTGAAGCCACAGTGAGCACAAGGGATTTGATTGTTACCCTTTGTAGCTCAAAGTTAAAAAGAGAAGCCAAAACTCTCTTGATGAAGAAAGGCTAGAGGCAATTGAACCGTTTCTAGCTCCCTCTTTCACCCCTGGCAAAAATTCACAAATACCTCAACTTAGTGGTATAAAAGTGAGCCAGATGCCCCCGGCTCAGAGCTGTAGGATCAACCTCGGTGTTCAGGTCCATGCCCCATATCTGGATATCATGTGGGAACCTAGATGGATAGCAGGTCCAATTTCATTATATTTAACGTGTAATAACATAATTTTTTTTAAAACATACTCTTCTAAGTTAACCTTTTAAGCTTAGCCAGACATGCTCAAAGTCTCCTGCTTTCAGTTTAGGAGATGAAAATTTCATTATATTCAAATTTGTAGCCACAAAACACTGAAACAGAAAGGAGTGAACTGGCTAATGCAAAACCTCTGCTTTCTAAGAGAAAATAAAGAAAAGTATAGCACTTCACATGCACTGTACCAAATATTTGAACACTAACACTGCCCTTCCACTTTAAAATAAGTCTACTGAATGTAAAAGACTTTGTCAGCAATGGACTGACTTTCTGACATTGAATACCTGCCAAAGTAGACATCACCATAAATAATGATAACAAAAAACACGTGAAGAGATCAAGGAATTTATCGTCTGATCTTGTATTATTATTTCTCATCTCTGTTGTTGATATATAGGAAGGTCGTATATTTGCGGCTTCAAAAAATTTTGATCCTTGGTCGATTGGGAGATACTACTACTTGAAGCATCTTCGCTTATGTCACTCGCCATCTTCAAGAAGTAACTATGCCTGCAGGAAAAGAAAATGTCAAAGTATAGGTACGGTAAATTAGCCATTCAATACATCGGCAGAAGATGTATACCATCTAGTATCGGCAGTCAATTCAGGGTGAAAAGCAGTTGCTAGCAAGTTTCCCTGCTTTACAGCAACAATTACTTTATTCTCGGATCCGGCATTCTCCTGATTCGGGGAAAGGTAAATGATGTTAATTAAAATGTCAAATGAATCAGGATGCTTGCTATAAAAAAGATTAACATAATCATAATAAATAGCTGTTATGGTCTAAGCCCTGATCCTTCTTGCAATAACAGTAAGAAACAGAATAGAATCGAAACAAGCCAAGCCAAGAAAACCCACAGATGCATCATTGTTCACCTTTAATGCCAGAGCTATGTCCACTTGCCACTACAAGTTTTCACTATAGTCTGTTTTGTTCGGACTCGGGTGTGGGTGTTGGATATGGGTACATATCCTGGAGTCGGATCCTTCTCATTGTAAAAATTAACATATGGGGATACGATTAAAAAGGATCCGAATTTTGGATAAGGGTGCGGAAACACGTATTACAATTTATTATTATTATGTTTTTTTTTTTTTTTATGAAAAATGATTCAATTAAAGCAAATTTAGAATTAAATAACATATGTTTTCTAACATATTTAAATCACTCAAAATGGATAATTGTAACTTGAACTATTGAATCAAA
>CAIGRK010381158.1:0-10450 GCA_903798315.1 Fraxinus greggii | reverse complement strand
AAAATTATCACTTTGATGGACAATTTTCATAAAAAAAAAAGAAGCCAAACAGACACCAAACTTTCAACATTTTCCATGAAAAATTATACCCATCAAACACAATTAATTACAATTCACAGTAAAACAATTTTTAGGAAAATCAATTCCCTGTAAAACATTTTTTTTCCATCCATTTTCCACCCTTGCTATCAAACGGAAGAGGAGAGAGAGAGAGAGAGAGGAAAAAGAATTAAAATAAAGTATTTTCTTGACAATACGTTTTAATACAAGGCCAGAAGCAACTATATAAATTCATGATGTTGGAATTAAGCACCAAGCACACTTCTGGAATCTGATATTCTTGACATAATTTCCAATCGTATCTAGTTTAACATACCACTAACATTCGAAAGACCACTGATCATACGATTTATGCATCTCGATAAAAGGCTCATTGCAAATTTCTCTAAGATTCCCTACATATTTTTACCTCATCTAATTCCACTCGTACACAATGGAAAGACATTGCTTTATTATGCTTATACAGGTTTGGTTCATACAAAGTGACTAATCCTCGCGGTCACAAGCAAATGCTCCCTTTCATTTGTTTTTCTCACTGTGTAAGCAGCTTCGAGTCGCATGCCACAATCTTCATGTGACCAACATTCTCCATGAAATCTTCGCTCTTCAACTGAGCATCTTGTAAGATGAAAGTCCAAACGTTGTCACAGAATCTGTAGGTGTGAAGATGTCCCTGAAGCAAACACGGTGCAGTTATAAACAAATAATTACAGGATTGAGTTCAGTAACTATGGTCTACCGCAACATCAAAAGGACAGTCAGGCTAAAAGGTTGAATAGACAAGGATATGTCATAGACAGCCAAAAAAAAAAGAGGACAGATAATTGGAGGAAGAAAAAAATGACATGCCCGTTAACCACGTTCTCGCATACACAGAACAACTGCTAAAGAAAAGAACAATCTGTGTAATCAAATAGCGAGATAAAATTGGGCAAAAAATCTTACAGAATAACCAAGGCTGAATAAAACTACAACGGCTCCACCACCATCACTCACAGAAAAGGGGTCATAGAATGGTCTTGTAAGAAGATAGTCCTAAGGCCGTTCCTCAGGTGGCTTAAATTAGGATTTTAAGCATATAGTTTGGTACATTTGAATCAATAAGTTTTTAACATTATTAAATAAGTGTAAAAAGGACTCGAATACTTTTCATAAAGAAATATTAGCAAAAGAACTAATAGCAAAATGTGGTACAACGAGAAAGAGTTGAGCAGGCATGAAATGATCTCAACAAGTTGCAGACAGACAAATAGTGCTCAAACAAAAATTAAAATAATTATTAAAAGGAAGGGAGAAGGTGAAAGGCGAAAAATTGTACAAACAAAAATTAAATTTATCTGAATAGCATCACTAAGATAATCCATGCTACAAGATAAAATTGCAGCTAAACAAAACATGGTTGAAAGTATAAACCACTAAAACAAATTGGTGCATAAAATTTATGGACATCTTTTCATATTAAATAAGCAGCAAAAGGAGAAAAATGTCAAATTAAAAAATGCTTGACAAAGTTTATATTATTTATACACACTTGGTTGTTTATGGTTTCATGTGAACATCATGTTTAACAGAATCAAGGAGACAAACAAGATAAAGAAAAAACCCAAAAGCAAACCCATGAAAACTATTATAAAAATTAAAGATGACAGATTGACATTATTCATTGTTTTCTGGATCGAATTGTATTAACATCAGAGACTAGAAGCTATTTTTTGCTTGTATAGGTCATATTCTCTTGACCGCACATTTCATCTTGGACACAAGTCCCCAAGAATTGCAGGTTTACCTCAGTGAAGAATCCAATTGTAAAGCCCCTGTACTGGGCTATATTTATGAATTCTAGGAGTATGAGATAAATCATCAATTTTCCAAATACTATAGTTGCTTTGGAGATAGAACTTAAGATATAGAAAGCTAAATAAACAATAGCACATTTATATGAATGGATGAGAAAGTGAGATGATAAAAGTCTGTAGAATTTGAGGTTTTTGAACTATTGTCCAAAAACATTAGCCTTCTTTGATTTACTAGTACAACTTTTCTTGTATGAAATTTTAGTGTTTGATCTACGTGATTCAAGATATTCATGATCTCCAGTCCTGTCCTGAGCTTTATGTGCCTTAAGACTGATAAGCATAAAAGTTCTGATGAAAGAAGCATTTAAATTTTGGGTGGTTGTGAGCTCTGTATGTCTAAGTATGAAATCAGTGTGAAAGTTAAAAATAAAAGTAGCATTTAAAATTTGGGCCTGAAGCTTAAAGTCTTAAAACGATTTACCAGAGAAAAAAATAGCTTGTTGCTCAACAAGTTCTATATCCCCAATATCTGAAGTACTAACAAACATGGAAGAAGAACATATATGTGTCAATGATGTGTGTCTGTTCGAGGAGCAAATGAATGTTCTATAACGCAGCCTTCTAATACAAGCCCCTGTCTCAAGGGAAGTCCAGGTGAGATCTTGCATTTTTCTTCTCCTCAGAATTTTATCGCATACTCTGCAACAATTCCGGAATGCACCTCCCTCGCCAATTTTTGTGAACGAGCACTCTTGGATTTAGCTTTCCATTACCTTTACAATCGTAATCTCACACTCAAGCACATAGCTGTGTTCCGCTTCAGATGGGAATGGATGAAAANCGCAGCCTTCTAATACAAGCCCCTGTCTCAAGGGAAGTCCAGGTGAGATCTTGCATTTTTCTTCTCCTCAGAATTTTATCGCATACTCTGCAACAATTTCAGAATGCACCTCCCTCGCCAATTTTTGTGAACGAGCACTCTTGGATTTAGCTTTCCATTACCTTTACAATCGTAATCTCACACTCAAGCACATAGCTGTGTTCCGCTTCAGATGGGAATGGATGAAAAAAGTTGCTCAACTTGGAAAGAAAACACAATCTAATACACCTCCCTCGCCAATTTTTGTGAACCAGCACTCCTGGATTTAGCTTTCATTACCTTTTGCAATCATAGTCTCACACTTAAGCACATAACTGTTTTTAGCTTCAGATGGGAATGGATGAAAAAGGTTGCTCAACTAGTAAAGAAAACACTGCCTTGACAAACCACACATCAACTAACACGCTGAAATGATACCTGCACTCTTAAAGGAAAAGAATGTACTACTTCTATGAGACAGAATCTGCCGCCATCCGAAGGGGGTGAACATTTTTTAATAAAATTTGGACAGATTAACACTTAAAATTCCAATTCCTGCATTTCGAATTGAGTTTTTATAAGCTGATACTTTGCAGGATGATGATCCTAAAAACTGATATACCATAAGTAATCCGAGGTCATACAGCTTCCATCAGAGTGCCATCTCATATTCCTTCACATCTTCGTATATAAGGTCTCTTACTTCAAGGCATATCTCACAATGTTCCTCGAGCTTATTTAATATTCTGCAAGTTCCGGTAACTTCTATAAAATTGGTGTATAATGCATAAATAGATTACATTTTTTAAATTTATTTTCTTCCAATAATTGTGAAGCATGTCTCCTGGCTGCACCTATAGTTTCCAGTTTTTCATATTTTCTCGTAAGACTTAAAAAGAAATAAATCACATATTATGCAAGTGTACATATGCAATTACATGAAATTCTAATAAAATTACATTCTAGATTAGTTGAGTATTGCTTTTGGAAGACCATTCAAGATGCTGTCATACCTAGAATTCTGAACAAAAGAGGCACTTGCACACTGGTACTCGCACTATAATTTGTAAATTATTGCTAAATTGATATCTGATACTTTGTCATACTTTGAAGAACTAGAACGGCACTAGCACACTAGTACTTGGATATCTGGTATGTGGAACTAATTGGTGCCCTCAGATGATAATTCATTTTTCTATAGTAGAGTAGACATAAAAAGGAGCGTACTTCTTTCCAGACGTATTTCTTACCACTAATAAGCCAAAAAGATGCTGCTCTTTTTGCAAAATGGTAAATCTGTGTCACAGCTTTCTGATCATCCTATTCTCATAAAGTAGTCCATACGTTACTAGTTCACTTAAAAATCATTATGATTGTACTCTTAGGAGATGCACACATATAAAGATCTTGGTCTTGTAGAACACAAAAAAGCTCTTGAAAGTTTAGTATGTTCCGATGCATGAATGCGACAATTTGGGGACAGACAAGCTTCCTAGAAATACTAACAGACATTGCAAAATGAGAACTAAATATGGTTTACATACTTCATGGTTTTCAATTTTTCCTGCAAAAAGCTACTATCATGGAATTAGATAAATATGATTTTTANTACGTTACTAGTTCACTTAAAAATCATTATGATTGTACTCTTAGGAGATGCACACATATAAAGATCTTGGTCTTGTAGAACACAAAAAAGCTCTTGAAAGTTTAGTATGTTCCGATGCATGAATGCGACAATTTGGGGACAGACAAGCTTCCTAGAAATACTAACAGACATTGCAAAATGAGAACTAAATATGGTTTACATACTTCATGGTTTTCAATTTTTCCTGCAAAAAGCTACTATCAGGGAATTAGATAAATATGATTTTTAGTCTGCTACAAATCAAATGTACAATAGCATAGTGACTCAAGGTTATTTAATCTCACGGTTTTCAATTTTTCTTGCAAAGACAAAAAGGGTCATGGAAGGACAACTTTGTAATTCTTTCAAAGTTGGCCACATGTTACCAACCATAAAGATATGAAGATGCATGATTTTGGAATTAATATACCTACATTAAAAATAAATACTAACAGTTTGGCAAAGAAGGACAGCAGAGCAACGCCAAATAAACATTCTGGTAATCAGTTCAAAAATTAATTCAAGCAATGAACTAATATCAGTAATTTTTTTTTCTGCAGGACAACAAAATAATTAATATTTCTTCCTTCTCAAATAAAATGGCCAACTTCAAAATATGTTCCAACAAATTTATAGATACATGCAAAGACAAGCCTTTAAATATATTCTTTCTGCAAAATAATATTTCTTTACCTTTATAGAAACCTTGCTCTTCACCTGGCTTTCCAATGCTTCAGTCATCGACTGCAAGCCATAAAAACATCAAAATCAAGTATTCGCATTCCGAGCATATCCATTTATAAATCTCCGTATGTTTTCACACATTAATACACAAACAGGCACAAATTCATCAAATAAGAGACTATGACCTTGTCAAATTGAACAAGGACTTGAATGGCAAGCTCAGGGCTAAGAACACCACTCGAAACCATCTCGTCAAGTGTCTCCGTCAGGCACATGCCAATCGTCGATCTCCTGTACAACTCAAACGTCGCCATTTTTATGCCGATCTATCCGAAAGCCACAACCAAAATAAAAAATTAAAAAAAATTAAGATCTACAAAGACAAAAAAAAAATAAAAAATCATATCAATTTAGTTCTTCAAACCAACTCGAAAATAGAACGATAATTTCAGTCGAATAACCAATAGCAAATTAAAAAGTACATGATATGAACTTGATACTTCATTATGTATAAACGGAGAGATGTGTGTAAGGAGAGAGAGAGAGAGAGAGAGAGAGAGAGTTACGAGCTCTAAGAATCGTTTGGAATTGAAGCTGGAAATCGAGTGGGAGAAGAATTGGGGCTTTATATACCCTAGTTTTCGTAGCTGGGTATTTATATATGTGTATTCAAGCCACAATTTTTATTTTTTTACCCCCACACTTTAATTGAATTTAAGATTTTTAAATTTTGCTCTTAATATCACTTATACCTCTAACAATTTTCTATGTGATTTTTATCTTCAAACTTTTTATTAATTAATACTTTTTGTATTTCATAATATTTTTACTTCAAAAGTCCATTGAAATAGCATAAAATAATTTATTTTTCCCATCATATTTTAAAAAATAAATATATAAAAGTGCAAAAAAATATTGTTCGCTCATTTCAAAGCATGAAAATAAAATATTTTGATGTAAATTATCATCAATGATGAAACGTACTAATTGATAGAAGATCGAAGATAAGAATTCAACGGGAAAATTTAAGGAAATAATTACTGCAATGAGCAAAAATTGAGGATGTTAACTACAATTAAAATATGGTGTATCAAATAAAAATTGTGTTGACAATATAACCACCCTTTATATATAGGCGTGTGACGATGGGAATGAGCTTCCAAAGGACAATAATGCCCCTGTGTTTCTCTCATTCAGTCATTTGCTTGAAATGGCTACTTTGTGTTATGACTGATAGAAAAATTGCATTATCGATCCTCAAACTTTTCTTAGTAGCAAGTTGGTTTTCATGACTTGAAAATCAAATCCACTCTCTACGGATCAAGGATCATTAGTTGTGATAGAGTACTACAGCGTCGGATTAGAGTTTGAATTGGACCACTCTCAATAGATCTTGTCCAATTACATTTTTGCTTTTCTAGTTGTATTAAATCTTGAATTGCATTGATGGTGCAATGTCGAAGCAAGTTCAAAACATTTATATGCAAAAAATAGCGATCATATTAGAAAATTCATTCAAGAAGGATTGCAATTCCCTAAACTGATAGTTATTACATGGTTGTGAAACAATAGGAAGGATACGTAAAAGTCTCAAGCTAGTGTGATTTTCGCAACGAACCTAGAATTTGATAAGAAGCTATCATCCTCCTAAGAAGAATTTTTAGCATTAGAAATGTCGGTTTTGTTAAGAATGAATCATATTTCTCACACTTATCTCTCATGTTAATGCACAAATAAAAAGACATATTAATATAATATTTTTATAAAGGTTTAAGGTCAATTTGTCATTCCAATTAGATGATGAATGTCTTCTTACGAAATATTGCCTACTAGTCTCAATCTATGGGTCTTGTTATTATTTCTGACCCAATCATATCTCACAACATCATATATATGCAAATTATTATATAAATTATCATGTACATGTAACACAATCGTTCAATCATAGGGAGCAAGATGGTTAGGACCATGGGTACGAAAGCTAGGGGTATTCCTTTTTTCTATTTTCTTATATAGCATGTGTTTTTTGCTGAATTTTCATCCCAAAATGCATTTTGGTACCACATCAGTGCGCGCGCGCACACACACACACACATATATGTTGTTAAAAAATTCTGACCAAATCATACCTCATAACCTCATATATATATAAATTATCATGTACATATAATACAATCGTTCAATTATAGGGAGCGAGGTAGTTAGGACCATGGGTACGAGAAGTTAGGGGTATTCCGTTTTTCTATTTTCTTATATAGCATGTGTTTTTTCTGCATTTTCATCCCAAAATGCATTTTGGTACCACATCAATGTTGAGGATTTTACACCGATTATACGTGCATATAGATCCTTAACAATAAATCTGCTATATAAATATGAAATTGAATATAGAATCGAGTTACGAAATCGAGTATACATATGTAGAGGAATTCGTGCATTTCCATACTTCGATGATGGCCATTTTGTTCTTCAATTTAACACATTTCATATAACTACAAGAAAGTTAGTATTTCTGAAATCAAATACAATGTAAAAAATCAGAAAGAGGAGATGCAAGTGTAAGATTGGTCGAGGCTAGTGACATAATATTTCCTTAAGATGAATTTGTCCCGCATCGGTGCTAACTGTTTTTCGACAATCATATCCCAAAATACAATGATCGTGTCTAGCTATAAGAGTACTCCAAATGGCTTAGATCAACGAACTTGAACGGAGTTTCCTCTCTACCATAACCATGAATTTGATGTAAAAATGAATCACTTTTACAAGTGTTTTTAAGCAAAATCATAATGTAAATATGGAATTGAATGGATAATAAACGTCATATGGGTCCTTTATATAGAAGGTGAAGGGATGTGGCTGGAGAGACACACTTCAAAACTCAGCATTTTTCATGAAGGGACACAACCCATTTCACCGCTCGCATACCGCCCATGTGGCGCTTGAGTGGCGCGATGCAGTGAGTGATCGCGGTTTGGCTCGAGGGACGACCTCACATGCTGAATTTAGATTTTTCCTTCAAACTTTGAACCACAATTTATCATTCCAAATATATTGCGACGATCTACCTGACGAGTGGAACAAGTTAATTTATTTACTCTCATAATTTGATTAATTCCAATATTTGATCGAAATTGACGCAAGACCATATTTCAACGTTTATATAAACCAAAATTTCATTTCTTAAACAAATTCCAACAATCAAGTGGGCCACCAAATCTGAGAAATGTCATATTTGTGTGTAATATTAGTGTCAATTTTCTGATTTTACCCTTTTGTTGCTCAGAATGCTTTTGTGGAAAGAGAAATCGGTTGGACACAAGGGCAATTTCCTTAAATTAATACAGGTCTTAGTTCAAATTGTCAGAATAAATTTAGAAAAGGCTTTCCAACGATCATTTTTATTCTTAAAAGGAGGTGAAAAATATATCCAAAACAGGCGCATAATTCTCATTTTTCCGACGTAAAGGGTAAAAATTTTGGTATTTGATGGGCTGGCCCACCTATTTTCTTCAACATCTCTATGGGATCAATATCTTGCAAAGTGTCCGTCACAACTGATTACGGAAGAAGCCCATAAAAAGGCTGGGAGGCCCACTTTCTCCGACCTACATTGTGGGTGGACACGGTTTGATTCGAACAGTTTGCGATAAATCTTTAAACCAAATCACTTAAAGCGATTTGAAATTTTTTCAAACCAAATCAAACCACTTTAACATCTAAACCAAACCAATCCAAACCACATTTTTCCCCCCGGTTTGATTCAGTTTAGAAACACGGTTTAATAAAGAAAAATATAACACATATCGAATAAATTAAACCATAAATATTAGTTTAAAATTTCAAGTTAAAACATACATAATATCAATAAAAATATTACAAATTAACGAAAGTGCTATAATTCTAATCATTATAATAAAACAACTTGATATAAACATTTTGACCAATTAATCTATACTAATTGTCGCAACATCTGCAATTGTAACACATGATTCATTCTCTCCACAAAGATAAGAATATAGTACATGAATTCATTGATTATAGTTAAATGAAATAAAATAACTAAAAAAAAATGAATAGAAAGATCGAATACAAAAATACGTTCTATAAATATTTTGTGAATCATTCAATGATTATACCCCATCCAAATATTGAAGAATTATTATAGGTTTCTTTTTACCATGCTACCAATTTTTAGGGCAAATTACAAACTCAACCATATTTTCACTCAACGTAACTCTTAATGGAAACAAGATTCCGATCACCTTTTAGGGAATGTAAAAGAAGAGTTGTGAATAGTTGAATAGTTGATCTTTAACAATTTGGAAGACAATTTTGTACTTATTTAATTTCAATTTACACCAAAGTAATATGTCAAAAGACTCATTTGTCAAAATTTCAACACGACATTTAAGTAAGCTATCAAATCATTCTAGCAATTATCAGTAAAATCTAGAAATTAAGTTAAAATATAAATAATTAATTGAGTGACCTAACGAAGAAATTGAGACGCAAATAAATAACAAGTGATGTCCACTAAATAATTAAGGGAGCCAGACACAAATTAGAATAAAATAACATAACTACAAATAAAATATAGCAAATAATTACCAAAAAATTAAGAAAATTTGGATAAACTAACCTGGAAATTCGGTTAAAATTCGAGAAAATTATTAGTGAAAGGAAAAAAATGTGTAAATCCGAATTAAAATTTAGATTTAATTATTTACTCAATTATAATTGACGTTCGATGAATATAATTCAGAAACAGTGGTTCAATGCTTCACCCAATTTGAGGGTTTTGCATTCATAATTGTGATGACTAACAATTATTTGAGTATGATTTAATTAATCAATTGGAATGGATAATTATCTATAGTGTATTGAGTTTAATTGAGTTGTGTCTAACGTGAGTATATCTTTTTAATTGGGTTGTGTTTAATTTTAATTGAGTTGGATAAAATTTAAATTAATTTTTTGGGTAAACGGTTTAACAGTTCGAAAAGTTTGCAAAGACTGAAACTTATGTTACGAATCTACATGGACCCAAATCAAATCGATTTTGTTTCGCGATTTGGCAATTTCGTTATTCAGCCCCGCACATCCCCCAATTCGACATGTGCTAATGTGAACCATATGCCTAGTAGATTGGCTAGTCAACAATCAAAGGAAAACTCCCATTACAACCCCTCCAATCTGGAACGAAATAAAAAATTACTGCAGTTTAACAGAGATTAAAATCTGATTTTAATCACATATTTCAAATGTAGAAGTCAAAGACATAAATGCAGAAAATCATTCCAACTGGTCATCTAAAACTTTGCTGTCAATACATGAACATATTCTCTAATGAAGCACTCTCTCAACGTTGACAATGATCAATTAAATAATTGTATATCGAATTTCGGTGATATCCTTGACGTG